>CAUYLZ010085655.1:0-10580 GCA_963573645.1 Pithecia hirsuta | reverse complement strand
TTTACACTCCCACCAACTGTGTAAGAGTGTTCCTATTTCTCCACATCCTCTCCAGCATCTGTTGTCTCCAGATGTTTTAATGATCACCATTCTAACTGACGTGAGATGGTATCTCAATGCGGTTTTGATTTGCATTTCTCTCATCACCAGGGATGATGAGCTTTTTTTCATATGTTCGTTGGCTGCATAAATGTCTTCTTTTGAAAAGTGTCTGTTCATATCCTTTGCCCACTTTTTGATGGGGTTGCTTGTTTTTTTCTTGTAAATTTGTTTAAGTTCTCTTCAGGTTCTGGATATTATCCCTTTGTCAGATGGGTAGATTGCAAAAATTTTTTCCCATTCTATTGGTTGCCGGTTCAGTCTATTGATAGTTTCTTTTGCTGTGCAGAAGCTCTTATGTTTAATTAGATCCCATTTGTCTAATTTGGCTTTTGTTGCCATTGCTTTTGGTGTTTTAATCATGAAGTCCTTGTCCATGCCTATGTCCTGAATGGTATGTCTAGGTTTTTCTCTAGAGTTTTTATGGTGTTACGCCTCATGTTTAAATCTTTAATCCATCTAGAGTTAATTTTTGTATAAGGTGTAAGGAAGGGATCCAGTTTCAACTTTCTGTATATGGCTAGCCAGTTTTCCTAACACCATTCATTAAATAGGGAATCCTTTCCCCATTGCTTGTTTCTGTCTGGTTTGTCAAAGATCAGATGGTTGTAGTTGTGTGGCATTGTTTCTGACCTCTGTTCTGTTCCATTGGCTTATATCTCTGTTTTTGTACCAGTACCAATCTGTTTTAATTACAGTATCCTTGTAATATAGTTAGAAGTCAGGTAGGGTGATGCCTCCAGCTTTTTTTTTTTCTTTTTTTTTGCTTAGGATTGTCTTAGCTATGTGGGCTAGCTTTTGAATTTGTTTGATCTTGCTCCTCTAGTTCTTTTAATCGTGATGTTAGGGTGTTGATTTTATATCTTTCCTCGCTTCTGTGGTGGGCATTTAGTGCTATAAATTGCCCTCTAGACACTGCTTTAAATGTGTTCCAGAGATTCTGGAATGTTCTGTCTTCTTTCTCACTGGTTTTGAAGAATATCTTTATTTCTGCCTTCATTTCATTATTTATCCAATAGTCATTCAGGAGCAGGTTGTTTAGTTTCCATGTAGTTGTGCGGTTTTGAGTGAGTTTCTTAATCCTGAGTTCTAATTTGATTGCACTGTGGTCTGACTGTTATGATTTCCATTCTTTTGCATTTGCTGAGGAGTGTTTTACTTCCGATTATATGGTCAATTTTAGAATAAGTGCAGTGAGGTGCTAAGAAGAGTGTATATTCTGTGGTTTTGGGGTGGAGAGTTCTGTAGATGTCTATTCGGTCCGCTTGGTCCAGATCTGAGTTCAAGTCCTGGATATCTTTGTTAATTTTCTGTCTCATTGATCTGTCTAGTATTGACAGTGGTGTGTTAAGGTCTCCCACTATTATTGATGCTAGCTGATTGTTTTGCCCATTAGTTGATGCAGTTTCTTCATAGTATCAATGGTCTTTACAGTTTGCTATGTTTTTGCAGTGGCTGGTACTGGTTGTTCCTTTCCATGTTTAGTGCTTCCTTCAGGAGCTCTTGTAGGGCAGGCCTGTTGGTGATGAAATCTGTCAGCATTTTCTTGTCCATAAAGGGTTTTATTTCTCCTTCATTTATGAAGCTTAGTTTGGCTGGATATGAAATTCTGGGTTGAAAATTCTTTTCTTTTAGAATGTTGAATATTGGCCCCCACTGTCTTCTGGCTTGTAGGGTTTCTGCTGAGAGATCCACTGTGAGTCTGATGGGCTTCCCTTTGTGGGTAACCTGACCTTTCCTCTCTGGCTGCCCTTAGCATTTTTTTCCTTCATTTCAACCCTGGTAAATCTGACGATTATGTGCCTTGGAGTTGCTCTTCTCGAGTAATACCTTTGTGGTGTTCTCTGTATTTCCTGTATTTGAATGATGGCCTGCTTTGTTAGGCTGGGGAAGTTCTCCTGGATAATATCCTGAAGAGTGTTTTCCAGCTTGATTTTGTTCTCCCCATCACTTTCAGGCACGCTGATCAAATGTAGATTTGGTCTTTTCACATAATCCCATATTTCTTGCAGGCTTTGTTCGTTTCTTTTCACTCTTTTTTCTCTAATCTTGCCTTCTCACTTTATTTCATTGAGTTGATCTTCGATCTCTGGTATTCTTTCTTCTGCTTGATCAATTAGGCTATTGAAACTTGTGTAAGCTTCGCGAAGTTCTCATGCTGTGTTTTTCAGCTCCACCATGTCGTTTATGTTCTTCTCAATGCTGGTTATTCTCGTTAGCATTTTGTCTAACTTTTTTTCAAGGTCCTTAGTTTCCTTACATTGGGTTAGAACATCCTCCTTTAGCTCAGAGAAGTTTGTTATTACCCAAGTTCTGAAGCCTGCTTCTGTCAGTTCATCACACTCATTCTCCATCCAGTTTAGTTCCCTTGCTGGTGAGGGGTTGTGATCCCTTGGAGGAGAAGAGGCATTCTGGCTTTTGGTGATTTCAGCCTTCTTGTGCTGGTTCCTTCCTATCTTTGTGGATTTATCTACCTTTGGTCTTTGAAGTTGGTGCATTTTGGATGGGGTTTCTGAGTGGACACCCTTTCTGTTTATGTTGAAGCTATTTATTTCTGTTTGTTAGTTTTCCTTCTAACAGTTAGGCTCCTCTGCTGCAGGTCTGCTGGAGTTTGCTGGAGGTCCACTCCAGACCCTGCTTGCCTGGGAGTCACCACCGGGGTCTGCAGAACAGCAAAGGTTGCTGCCTGTTCTGTCTTCTGGTAGCTTTGTCCCAAAAGGGTACCTGCCAAATGTCAGCCAGAGCTCTCCTGTATGACATGTCTCCCAGATAGGATATATGGGGGGTCAAGGAGCCACTTCAGGAGGCAGCCTGTCCCTTAACAGAGCTCAAGCACTGTGCTGGGGGATCCATTGCTCCCTTCAGGGCTGCCAGGCAGGGATGTTTAAGTTTGCTGAAGTTGAACCCACAACCGCCCCTTTTCCCAAGTACTCTATCCCAGGAAGGTGGGGGCTTTGTAAGTCCCTGACGAGCTGCTCTCTTTTTTTTTCTGAGATGCCCTGCCCAGCAAGAAGGGAATCTGCTTGACAGTCTGCCTGCAGAGAGGCCTTGCTGAGCTGCCATGCTGGGCTCTGCCCAGCTGCTGTGTAAACTTCCCAGTGGCTTTGTTTACACAGCAATGTTGAAACCTCTTACTGGAGTGTCAGCAATGGCGGGTGCCCCTACCCCCACCAAGCTTGAACATCCCAGGTCAAACTCAGACTGCTGTGCTGGCTGCGAGAATTTCAAGCCAGTGGATTTTGGCTTGCTGGTCTTCGTAGGGATGGGACCTGCTGAGCCAGCTTGCTTGGCGCCCTGGCTTCAGCCCCCTTTTTCGGGGGGAATGAGCAGTTCTGTCTCATTGGCATTCCAGGTGCCACTAGACTAAAATGGCTGCCCAGTTTCATGCTGGAAACCTGGGCACTGGCGTTGTAGGTGCCAGAGGGAATCTCCTGGTCTGCAGGTTGTGTAGACTGTGGGAAAAGTGCAGTATCTGAGCCGGAGTACTGAAGTGTCCAGAAAAGTACCTAATGGCTTCCCTTGGCTGGGAGAGAGAGTACTCTGGCCCCTTGTGCCTCCCAGGTGAGGCAATGCCCCACCCTGCTTCAGCTTGCCCACCTTGGGCTGTTGCTACTGTCTAACCAGTCCCAATGAAATGAACTTGGTATCTCAGTTGGAAATGCAGAGATCACTCATCTTCTGTTGCTCTTTCACTGGGAACTGCAGACTGGAGCTGTTCCCATTCGTCCATCTTGGAGGAAGTCCGGCCTGTTTTACATTTTCTGTGTACAGAACAATATCATCTGTGACTAATGATGGTTTTATTTATTTCCAAATTTTAAACCTATTATATTTTCCTGCTGCTACTGTCACTCGCAATGTCCATGAAGATAAGATGCAAAATGGCCGACCAGTACCTGATAACGTCTTGTAAACAGTTCTACCTGGGATTATTAATATGGAAGCCGATGGTATTTCATCTGTGAGTACCAGGCATCTGTGTACATTTGCTTGTAAGTTGGATTGTCTTACTTGGTTTTCATATGTATGCATAGTGTCATCAAGGGAAGAAGGTAGTTTGTTTGTACTTTCTTTTGTGAGCTCAATTTGAGTGGTCTCAGATCACCACCTGGCATATCCTTTCCTTCTTTATGAAATAATTTCTTAGAAATTGAGCATCAAAGGGATATACCTGTGGGGTTGACATAATGCATGTACCTCACAGCTCAACCTTTTCATTTGATTTTCAGGTGCTACAGTCACTCACAATGTCTGTGAAGAGAAGATAAATAATGGCCATCCAGCACCTGATAACTTTTTGCCAACCATTACACGAGTGCTTATTAATCTGTCAGGAGCTGGCATTGCACCCACGAGTACCAGGGATCAGTGTATGCTTGTTTACTAGTTGTTTCTATTTGGTTTCCATATGCATGCAGTGTCATAAGTTGAAGCAGGTGGTTTTATTGTATTATCTTTCGTGAGCTCAATCGAGTGGTCTCAGATCACCACCTGGCATATCCTTTTGCTTTATGAGATAATGTCCTAAAAACTGAGTATGAGAGGCATACATATATGTTGTTGACATAATGCACTTACCTCACAGCTTGACCTGTTGTTTTGGTTTCTAGACTCTACTGCCACTCACAATGTCCATGAAGAGAAGATGGAAGATGGCCAACCAGCACCTGATAATATCTTGTCAGCTGTCCTGCCAGGGCTTATTAATATGGCAGGAGCTGGTATTCCAGCCATGAGTACTAATGATCTCTGTATGTTCGCTTGTAAGTTGGATTGTCCTCCTTGGTTTCCATATGCATGCATAATGTCATGAAGGGGGGAAGGTGGTTTGTTTTATTATCTTTCATGAGCTTAATTTAAGGGGTTTCAGGTTGCCACCTGGCATGTCCTCTTGCTTTGTGCAATAATTTCCTAGAAACTGAGCATCAGATGGATATACCAGTGGGGTTGACATAATGCACTTTCCTCACAGTGCAACCTGTTCATTAGATTTGCAGATGCTACCATCACTCACAATGTCTGCGAAAAGACTATAAAAACAGCCAACCAGCACCGGATAACTTCTTTCCCACTGTTACACCAGGGCTTATTAATTTGGCAGGAGCTGGTATTCTAGCCATGAGTCCCAGGGATCTGTGTACGTCTGTTTACTAGTTGTACTGTCCTACTTGGTTTCCATATGAATGCATAGTGTCATAAGGGGAAGAAGGTGGTTTTGTTATATTATCTTTCATGAGCTCAATTTGAGGTGTCTCAGATCGTCAACTGGCATATCCTCTCCTGCTTTATGAAATAATTTCCTAGAAACATAACATCAGAGAGATATACCTGCCGGGTTGACATAATGCACTTACTTCGCAACTCAACCTGTTCATTTGGTTTCCAGATGCTACCATCACTCACAATGTCTGTGAAGAGAAGGTACAAAAAGTCCAACCAGCACCTCATAACTTCTTGTCAACTGTTGCATCAGGGCTTATTAATATGGCAGGAGCTGGTATTTTCCAGCCATGAGTACCAGGGGTCTGTGCATGTTTTCTTATAAGTTGTACTGTCCTAGTTGATTTCCATATACATGCATAGTGTCATCAAGGGAAGAAGGTGGTTTTGTGGTATTATCTTTTCTTGCCTGAATTTCAGGGTTCTCTGATTGCCACCTGGCATATCGTCCTGCTTTACGGGATAATTTTCTAGAAACTGAGCATCAGTAGGGTATACCTGTGGGGTTGTCATTATGCACTTACCTCATAGCTCGACCTCTTCATTTTGTTTCCAGATGCCACCAACAATCATAATCTCCATGAGGAGAAGATGACAAATGGCCAAGAAGCACCTGATAACTCCTTGTCAGCAGTTCCAGCAGGGCGTATTGATCTGTCAGGAGCTGGTACTTCATCCAGGAGTACCAGGGATCTGTGTATGTTTGTGTATTGGTTGTACTGTCCTACTTGGTTTCCGTATGCATGCATAGTGTCCTGCAGGGAAGTAGGTGGTTTTGTTGTATTGTCTTTCTTGAGCTCAGTTTGAGGGGTCTCGGATAGCCACCTGGTATATTCTCCTGCTTTATGAGGTAACTTCCTAGAAACTGAGCAGCAGAGGGACATACCTGTGGGGGTAACATAATGCACTTACCTCACAGCTCAGCTTTTACATTTGGTTTCCAAATGTTACTGTCATTAACGATATCAAAGAGGAGGAGTTGGAAAATGGTCAAACCCTTCCTGATGGCTTCCTGTCAGATTCTGCTCCACTAGAGCTTATAAATATGACAGGAGATCGTATGCCACCCAACCCATTAGATTCTTTCTCTTATAACTTCACTAGTCTCAGCAAAGATGAGCTGCTTTACAAAATTAACAGTAATGAGTTTGTGGTAGGAACCCAAAACTACAGTGTCTCTGCAGGTGACTCACCAGTCACAGCAATGTCTTCAATGGAAACTGTGCCAAATACGCCACAAATATTTCCTGCCATAGCAAAGAAAATTAATGATGATATAAAATATCAATTAATGAAAGAAGTTCGAAGGTTTGGGCGAAGTAAGTAGTGCAAGAATGTCTATCAATGAAAGCATGAGAAGTCTCTCATTCTATGATTTAGAACACAATTATGCTGCCTCTTGAGCTCATTGTTTGGCTGAATTGGATCTGTATATAGTTTAGCATAGCTTCTCTTTAATTTCACTGAAAATTTCTAATACATCTGCTTAAGTGTTTTTTTGTTAGTGTTCATGATAGTTTCCTTAGTAATATATAGATGCTGTGATTTAAACATGCAAAACACAAACACTATGTAACATTGTAGCCCGTTAAACATGTATACTGTGGTAGTGGATGCACTAAGGTTGAGGTATATTTCATTTTTATAATTGTAGAAATAATAATTTTAAAAATATCTTCAGATTATGAAAGAATTTTCATTTTGCTTGAAGAAGTACAAGGATCTCTGAAAGTCAAGAGACAATTTGTTGAATTTACCATCAAGGAAGCAGCAAGGTGGGTGCAAAAGGAAACTCTTCTGTTGTTTTAAGCACTTGTGCCCAAATTGGGACAGGAGCAGGAACAAATCATGCCTTGTTCTTCCTAATCCCTAGCCCTCAATCATAGTTCATGCTATTTCCACAGGCATGTAGGTTGATATTATCGTATTCTAACACTTCCTTCTAATGCCATGGAGCCTTCCAAATTTATCATATTCTGGGAGTGGGCATGGGCCGTCAGTTGAGTGACTTCGTATTTTTCTAGTTTGTATTTTTTCCATGAGGATGCATTTTCTATTTGCATGTAGATTGTAAACTCTATTTTCTATCCACTACTACTTCTTACATATCATAGATGCTGTAGGTATCCTCTGGGGGTTAATGGAATACCTCTTTAATTTCAGGTTTAAAAAAGTTGTGTTAATTCAGCAACTCAAGAAGGTGCTTAAAGAAATAGATTCCCACTGCCATCTCAGAAAAGTTAAGCACATGAGGAAAAAATAATTGCATTAGTGCAAAGACCAAGGAGAAACAAGGAGATATGCTGTAGGATGGAAGAAGTTATTGCTGAAGCTCCCTGTAGTTTGAAGTGAAGAGAATTCCCTTCCAGAAGCTAAGAAAAACAAGTAGGAGCTTTTGAAATTTCATAAATCTCTGAGAGTAAAAGCTATACTTTTGTTGTTTGTTTGTTGGTTTGTTCTTCCACCTGAGGAGGGGGATGAGTTAATAACTCACCAAGGTATTTAGTATTATTGTCCTGGTTTCTGCAGCAGCTCACATTGTTGTAGCTGGTATTTATAACTGCCTTTTTTTCACTACCCATTTCTCATTCCCTTTGCCCTGAGATAGCATGTCAGCTGGTCATGGTGCTTGGCCTGGCAGGATGGCTTAAACCTTCATTACTAAACAGTCTGAAGGACCATTAGATATCCTGCCTGGATTGGGTTGCTATAATTTTCCATTAAGTGTAATCAAAAAACATGAGAGGACTAAGAAGCTCTCTAGACACAGCAGACATACTCTTTTTTAGCCCCCGGTTTAGTGCAATTAATCCCTCTTTGATTGTCAGGTTCATCATCCCAAGCCAGTAGATGACCCCCTCCTTTGCCTCTAAATGGAAAGTGATGAAGAGACCAAAATGGCCAGCTGGTAGTATGAATCTCTTTTCAATGGAATCACTGTTGTGTCCCTTGGCAAAAGCAATTCTTCCTTTGGAAATAAGACTTCTAGTTCTGCAGTGCCTAAATAGGAAGCATTTTTGCTAGTGGGTCAACAGGGGTGAATAGAGAGTAGAGACACTCCCAGTTATACCCCTTGATTCTAGGACCCATGAATCCTGACTATGGGAGAGAAAGCAAAGTATGTTGGATGCATATATACAGCAAACACTGCTTCCTAAAAGTAATTTCTCAGACCTGCAATGTACTGCCAACTAGCTAGCACTGTAACAGTTCCACAAGTCCATTCCACTGTTCTGTTGATCCAGTCACTTTAAGATAATGGTGGAGAATTTGGGAGGCTGAGTTGGTGTTCAAGACCAGCGTGGGAAACATAGTATCATCTCAAAGGAAAAAAAAAGATCATGGGGGGAGAGGAGAATATAAAAAATAAGACCGGTTATTCCAGTGATTTCCTATGAAAATGAGCCCATTGCTGCACTTAATTTTCTGTGAAGTGAGTGCCTTGTTTAGAGGTGATTCTGTGTGAAATACCTTCATGGTATATAAGGTATTTTTATAAGTGCACAAATATTGATTTTCTCAAAGTACTGTTGGTGGGAAGGAAGATCCATATTCAGAATAACTGTCTTATTTGAGTAAGAACACAGCCCTGTCCCTTCCATAATGGAAATGATCCAATGTAATCACCTGCCATCTGCTAGCTGGCTGACCACCCTGGAGACAGGTGCCATATAAGAGGCTCAGTGTTGCTCTGTTTCTGGCACATTGTACACTAGCAGTCATACAACAATGGCTATGTTGTAGAATTTTGCTCCTTAGTTCAGCTAAAACTGAGTTCTTTTCACATGACCAGGAAAGATTAGGTTCGTGCACACATTGAAAGGTGTGAGTGGAATTTATTGGGTGAAAAGGAAAAAAAGGCAGGAAAAAGACTCTCAGCAAAGTGAGAGGTGGTCCTATTAACAGGCCCCCACCTCCCAGATTGATTCGGGGCCACCACACAGGAACCGAAGAGACCAGGCTCCCACCCCTACCCCTGCACAAGGCGCAGACTTCTGGTGGCTCCGCCCTGTTCTCCCAGTGCACATGTGGGCATTCTTAAGAAATAATCAGTTGGGAAAGGGTGAACAAACAGTGCCAGTTCTTCCTCTCAGTCCCAGGTTTCATTTGGGACCGGCAGTCCGATTTTTCAACCTTCAGGCCATTTTGGGCTTGAAGATGGGATTTCACTGGGGACCCTTGGCTGTTTCATACCTCTATCAACTGTACACAGGTTGGCCTTGGTGAGTGTAAGTCAGTGCTACTGAAGTATAATCTCTATCCCTGTGACCTTGACCACTTTGTGAGCCTGTGTGGTTATGACACAAGTGTTGGAGAAAGAGGCTGATTAATATCTAGATAAGGCTCACGCCTGTAATCCCAGCACTTAGGGAGGCCGAGGTGGGCGGATCACGAGGTCAAGAGATCAAGACCATCCCAGCCAACATGGTGAAACCCCGTCTCTACTAAAAGTACAAAAAATTAGCCGGGTGTGGTGGTGCGTGCCTGTAGTCCCAGCCACTCGGGAGGCTGAGGCAGGAGAATTGCTTGAAACCGGAAAACGGAAGTTGCAGTGAGCCAGGATCGCGCCACTGCACTCCAGCCTGGCGATAGAGCTAGACTGTGTCTCAAAAAAAAAAAAAAAATTTCTAGATAATAGGTATCTTATCCATCAGATTATTGCAGTTCTGCTGTACTGAGGTTACCATTTGGTGAGAACTCTCATGAGACTCAAATATCTTCACACTGAATATCCACTTGCACAGGTCTGTCCACATATTCTTCTCCAGACTTCCTTGTTACAAATTTTCAATCATGTGTCCTCAAAGTCCTGGATCATTTAGCTAATAAATGAGACACAGCCTATACAAGGATACAACTTAAAAGTCTGGCCATCTTTCCTCTGCACAGGAGCACTGCTGAAAGTTCTTCCCTCTTGGAAGATTTCCCTTCACCACTGTCCTTCAGGGCTATCCCAGTGGGTCCTGTCATAATGCTGCTGTCCACTTCTGGCTTGTGTAGTAGGCAGGCATTATGAATGGACTGAATATGTGTGACCTCTGAGAATTCATACGATGAAATCCTAAATCCCAATGGGATGATATTTGCAGGTGGAGCCTTTGGGAGGTAATCAGGTTTAGATGTGGTCATGATGGTTGGGTCCCTATGATGAGATTAATGCCCTTATGATTAGAGAAAAGAGAATTTGTTCTTCCATGCCTCTTCAACATGTGAGGATATAGCAAGGTGGCTGAGCACAAGGCAGGAAGAGGACCCCCACC
>CAUYLZ010085652.1:0-23530 GCA_963573645.1 Pithecia hirsuta | reverse complement strand
CTACAGGCACGCACCACCATGCCCAGCTAATTTTTTATACTTTTAGTAGAGACGGGGTTTCACCATGTTGGCCGGGATGGTCTCGATCTCTTGACCTCGTGATCCGCCCGCCTCGGCCTCCCAAAGTGCTGGGATTACAGGCGTGAGCCACCGCGCCCGGCCGGTGTACCAGTTTTAAATACCACGCATTCAGACAAGGTGGCAGAGGTCCTGATCCTGGAGTATTAGCTACTTTGAAAAGTATGTATGGGTCACCTCTGTTTTTTAGACACCTCAGCCCTGGGCATGAGCTCCCAAGCACAGTGCATGCCCCTGAGCTGCTCAGGATAGGAGACCCTGCAGGACTGGGCACTGCGGCTGAGGCATAGGAAGGTGCCGTGAACGGTCGGTGCCTCCAGAGCCTCGCTGTGTCTAACTCTGCCCTGCAGCATTTCCTTGTTGTTTTTAATTCAGCTCGGCTTCTCCTCCCCTCTTTCTCCCTTCAGCCATTGATCTGATGTATGGAGGCATCTACTGCTTTCTGTGTCAGGACTACATCTATGACAAAGACATGGAAATAATCGCCAAGGAGGAGCAGCGGAAGGCTTGGAAAATGCAAGGTTTGGTTCTGCCTCAGTTTACCTCCCTGACCCTGCAATTCCTGCATGTCCATCAAGGGCAGACCCCATAAGAGAAATAGAAGTACCTAGTAGGAAGGTGGCGGCTGGTAGGAAGAGACCCCCCCGACCTTCCCCTAAGGCCCGCAGTGGAGTCAGCTGAAGCTGTGCACTGCAGGGGAGGGGCTAGCGTCGAGGCATGCATAGCTGCCGCTGTGCCTGGGACCACTTCTAAGGTGTTACCTTGCAGGGCCCCCATGGGCCTGTGGCTGGGTTAGGGGAACAACCCCAGCAGTACTTAAGCTCTCCCAGGGTGCACCTGCAAATGTGGGACTGAACCAGTGTGGTGAGATCACACCTCTGGGGAACAGGCGACTCCATATCCGGACATCCCAGAGTGGTTTGCCCTCAGCTCTACTGGAGTCTAGCAAGTGATCTCTTGTAATGTTATGTGTAAACGTACCTGCTTCCTCCCAGGAGGGCAGACTGTTTTCTGATGGAGTTGTGGTAGAATCTCTTCGAAAACTCTGGACTGTTTGGGTGATGTTAAATCCATGTCAGCAGAGTGAACCCACCAGATGGAAGTGAGGAGAGTCTCCTGCCAGCCCCCCGCCCCGCACAGTCAGATCCTTGCCCTCGGAGCCGCCCTCGTGGCTCTCGCACCAGTGTGGGTTTCGCACTTGCTTTCGCCTTTCCGTGCCACACACTCTGGTTATCGGCTGCACCGAGTGAGAGGTGCAGACATCATGCACTCCTGTTCTTTATTATTTATTTCTTCTTGGCTTCCCTGAGTTTTTTTCCTTTTTGTTTTTGGTTTTCACTTCTGACAGATGCTCATAGTGGTTGACAGTAACACGTGTGGTTTGCCCTAGTTGACAGCGAGCATCTGATCTCTCTGGTAGCAAAGCCATTGCTGTTTGCGGTGCCTCTTTTACATTCTTGCCTTGATTACTCTCCAGTGGAAACACCCCAGTGTTTTGAGAAGGGAAGAAGAGCAACAGGCGCTCTTTCAGTGAGCAGAATTACTTGTGTTGAGCAAATCTTTTCTGGAGAGCAGTCTCTGACTTGTGTTCTCTATGCTTTTCCTTCAGAAATTTAATAACATTTGTGACTTAAGTGTGGGACTATTGTTTTGTGCAGAGCATTTAAAGCACAGGCCTAAGAGATGCATGTCCAGGCTTAAAATGGAATTGTTCTAGAATCAGTTCATAATTCGATCTACCCAATACACTATGTCTTTAAAAGTATTTTGAAGTATTCAGAAATGTTGTTTGGCAAGTACCTCTAAGAGCAAAGCGTGTGCGCTGAGTGAAATTCGATGCTGATTAGCATTTACATCACTCTTTGTGAATATTTTGTGGCACACACATTTTTAACTGTTGGATCTATTTTAGTTTGGTAACTATGCTGTGTTTATGCTATTTCAGTTTGCCGAAAAGTGCATGTTCTCTCCTTCGATTTCACTTGTTTGCAGGAAAGTCCTTCATGTAAGTTCCCATGGTGCTGATGCTGCCATCTCTGGGCTGAAGGATGGAACACATTTGAAAAACAACTGTGCTGGGTGCAGTGGCTCACGCCTGTAATCCCAGCGCTTTGGGAGGCCGAGGCGGGTGGATCACCTGAGGTCAGGAGTTTGAGACCAGCCTGACCAACATGGAGAAACCCCATCTCTACTAAAAATACAAAATTAGCTGGGCATTGTGGCACATGCCTGTAATCTCAGCTACTCGGGAGGCTGAGGCAGTAGAATCGCTTGAATCCGGGAGGCCGATGTGGTGGTGAGCTGAGATCGTGCCATTGCACTCCAGCCTGGGCAACAAGAGCGAAACTATGTCTCAAAAAAAAAAAAAAAACAAACGAACTGTTTTGGTATCGGCGTTGGGGTGGTGTAGACTGGAGGTGCAGCTTTTCTTTTTGCAGGAAATGTAGCTCACATGCTCACATCCTCTGTGAGAAGCTCGTTTCGGTGTTGTGTGTAGCCCGTCAGCACAGGAGGGTTTGAGAAGGCCCTGGTGCTGTGGCTGTCACTCACTGAAATGCACCCTGACAGACAGCATAGCACCACAGCCTTTATGTGTAAACACACTTGATGTGAAAATTTTGCTAATAGCACTTGGAACTGTCCGTCATCTGCTCAGGTGCTGGAGAGAAGTTTTCCACCTGGGAGCCAACCAAACGGGAGCTTGAACTGCTGAAGCACAATCCGAAAAGGAGAAAGATCACCTCGAACTGCACCATAGGTGGGTGGAGGGCGCTGTCTGCAGTCGCGTTGTCACTCAGCTCGGCTTCTTTCCAGGGTTTAAAAGTAAATACAGAATTATGGGTTTCCTAGGTCCACGTGATTCTGTTGAAACCCTGCGTAACCATCACTCATCGATGTGCTCAGTAACCAGCTCTTGAGCACCTGTTCTCTGCAGGGACGTGCGTGGGCTTGGGGCTCAGAGCGATGTGTGGCAGTGGCCCCTGCCCTTGCCACATTCTCTGTCTGTGTGCTTAAAGGGACTCAAGTTGATTGTGGCCAGGGTGAGGCTGGGACAGTAATCTTCAGGGAGAGAAATGATGTGTGTGAGTGTGTTTGCTGAATTTTCTACAAATTGAGGGAAAACCTTTTATAACTTTTTTATTTTGAGACAGGATCTTGCTCTGTTGCCCAGGCTGGAGTGCAGTTTTGCCATCTCACCTCACTGCAGCCTCTGTCTCCTGGGCCCAAGTGATCCTTCCACCTTCGCCTCCCAAGTAGCTGGGATTGCAGGTGCACACCACCGTGCTGGGTTAATTTCTGTGTTTTGTGTAGAGACATGGTTTCACAGTGTTGCCCAGGCTGGTCTCAAACTCTTGGGCTCCAGTGATCCTCACGCCTTGGCTTCCCAAAGTGCTGGGATTACAGGTGTGAGGCCCTGCACCTGGCCCTAGAACATTTTTTAAAAGCTGTTTCATTTGTTAGACTCCTTTCTGACCTGGCCTGTTGTAGAAACTATATTTGTATCATTCTGTGAAAGCACACAATGGCCAAAGTGGGAGGGGGTGATGATGGGGGACATTCTTTAATACCGCTCATGTAAAAGTGGTGTCAAAACAAGGAAAATGTGACATCTTGTTGTTTTCTGGCTTCTTGAGTGAATGAATAAAAGAAAATGAGTGTGTGGAGGGAGAAGAAGCTGCTGGGACCCAGCAGCACCTGTGGTTCAGCACACACGTAACTCTTGCTCTCTGGCGACTTCTGTCCAGGTCTGCGCGGCCTGATCAACCTTGGGAACACGTGCTTCATGAACTGCATTGTGCAGGCTCTGACCCACACACCACTTCTGCGGGACTTCTTCCTGTCTGACAGGCACCGCTGTGAGATGCAGAGCCCCAGCTCCTGTCTGGTCTGTGAGATGTCCTCACTGTTTCAGGAGGTGAGTACCACTGACTTCTGTAGGGGAGTATTTCCATAAAAAAATAAAAAATGAAATAAGGTGGCCTGTGATAAAGGAAGATACATTAAGAACCTTTTGTGGTACGTTCATGTTTAATATACATGTCAGTTATGGAAAACACGGTTTTCCAAAAAGGGAAGACCTGGCATGAGTTTTGGGGACACGCTGCTGACTGAGAACAGAGGAGCTCTGTGGGAGGCACGTGACAGAGTTCTCTGGCGGGTGACATTTGTCTCTAGAGACAAGAGTGATTCTCCCCCTTCCTCTTCCTCCATGGTCTGCCTTCCTGGCTCCGAAAGGCATGCATGTGCCACCTTCCTGCGTCCTCCTGGAATGTGGGTCTTCACTGCTCCCAGGCCTCTCTGGATGCCCCGTCAGGGTCTGTGTCCTCATGAGCTATGTGCTGCATGTTGGTGGTTCCTGTCCATGTCTGTTCTCAGTCCAACATCAGAGCATGGCAGTGCTCAGGGTGAGGCACATAAGGGCTGCCACCTCAGCCCCCACCAGCTCTATGACATGCTTCTCAGAGCTGAAGCAGCTCAGTTACCTCAACTAAAAACCAGAATGGTGCCTGTCCTTCAGGTGCCTTGCACAGGTGCCAGCCAACAGCCCTGGCCTGTTTCTGTTAGTAACCTCAGCGAGAGACGCAGCCATGCCTGCTTGCTCACGTCTGGTCACTGGTCGCTTTTTCGGGACAGCCGCAGAGTTGGGCATTCGGACAGAGGCTGTCCTACCTGCAAAGCTGAAACTTTACAGCCTGGGCTGGCCTGCCTTTTTCCCTTTCCCTTCCTTCCCTTTCCCTTTCCCTTTCCTTTCCTTTTTCCTTTCCTCTTTCCTCTCCCCTTTCCTTTCCTTTCCTTTCCTTTCTTTTTCTCTCTTTCTTTTCTTTTTTTTGAAACGGAGTCTCGCTCTGTTGCCCAGGCTGGAGTGCAGTGGCGCAGTCTCGGCTCACTGCAACCTCCACTCTCCGGGTTCAAGTGATTTTTCTGCCTCAGCTCCCCTGAGTAGCTAGGATTACGGGTACATACCACCACACCCATCTAACTTTTGTATTTTTAGTAAAGACGGGGTTTCACCATATTGGCCAGGCTGGTCTCAAACTCCTGACCTTGTGATCCACCCTCCTTGGCCTCCCAATGTGCTTGGATTGCAGGTGTGAGCCACCGCACTCGGCCTCTGCTTGGGCCTTGTCAGCCTGTAGTCGAGTCTAACCCATTTCCTCTAAGTATCTGCAGTGTACCATAACTAATGGGGCCACAGCCCAAATAGGAGAAAGGAAGATGCAGCTGGGAAATTGGTGGGTGGTTATGTGACTGGCTTTAGTGATAATTTAGCAGAAGTGTTAATGTTTTTTAAACTCAGGTTTGTTAAGGTGTAGAGTCATAACCACCTTTTAGTACATAGATACAAGTTTTGATGAATGCATAGTTCCATAACTGCTGCTACTCAAGATGAAGAACCATCACCTCCCCAAACTCCCTCGTGCCCCTCTGAAGTCAACCCCCAGTCCCTGACAGTTGCCAATCTGTCTTCGGTCCCTTGAGTGTCCAGCGCATCATCCAGATGGATGCCTGCAGGAAACAGCCTTTCTGAATCTGGCTGCCCTGCTTAACTATATGTGGTGGATTCACCCATGTCTTCGTGTGCAGCCATGATGTGTGCTTTTGGTGGCTGAGTCGGGTTCCGTGATGTGTGCTTTTGGTGGCTGAGTCGGGTTCCAGTGTGTAGTTGGCTGTGGTTTAGTTCTCTCTTTCCCAGTTCAGACACATTTGGGTGGTCTGCGGTTTTCGGGCCTTTCTGATAAGGAATAAAACTGCCCTGAATTCTGTATATGCACAGCCAAGACCCCTCTGTGGGTTCTGATCTGATTAAGAAGCTGTGGAATGGATGGTGTGCTGCTGGGTCTGGTGTCCTGAGTTGAGCTGGTGGAGAGGGTTGACTGGCAAGCCCTGAGCTAACTGCCATTAGCTTCAGAGCCAGCAAGTCCTGTGGCTGATCCTGGTGAATTCTGCATCATCACATGATGTGCTTCCCTTTGCGGAGGTGCTGGTGTCCCTGGGCCTGTGTGGTTTGGCTGGTGCTTTGAGGAAACTAGTTTTGGGCAAATCGAGTCACGTTTATTTGCATGTGATCTCACAGTAGCAAGTCAAAATTCATCTTTTAGGCGTATATGTGGAAAACTAAATGTTGGAAAGGTAAAAATTCATATAGGACTCAAAAAGTCCAATGAGCCCAGATAAAAATAGACTTTGCAAAACGTAGAAAAGTAAAATTCAACCATTTGTGTCAGATGAGCCACAGCCAATGGTAGGCAGCTGATAAAGGCTGTGATTGTGTGTCCTCTGTGTTCAGAGTCTACATTTATTCCTGACAAGGTTTCCCTTCCCCGCCCCGGCAGTTTTACTCTGGACACCGGTCTCCTCACATCCCGTATAAGTTGCTGCACCTGGTGTGGACCCACGCAAGGCACCTGGCAGGCTATGAGCAGCAGGACGCCCACGAGTTCCTCATCGCGGCCCTGGACGTGCTCCACCGACACTGCAAAGGTGGGCCCTGGGCTCTGCACCCTCCACGCCTTTGTGGGGGTCAGGGCAGGATGCTTTCCTTGAAGGGGAAGGAAAAAAGTACCAGTGTGCACTCAGGCAAAGGGGGCATGGGAGACACATTGTATTGTTTTGTAGCCTTTGTCATCATGTTTCCAATAAGAAACACCATAACTAATGAGCTCAGAGAGGCTCCTCCTCGTTTATTTTTAAGAGGCGAGGAAGTAGTTCCGGCCGCACGGCAAGTTCTCAGTGTTCCAGAGCCCTCTTGGGCCTGTGCTTTGAGGCCCCTGCGTGCCCTGGCGGTTCTGGGATCCTGTGGGTTATCAGGCCTGAGGCTCCTGAACATCCCCCAAACACAACTACCCAACCGTCTCCTTCCCCCTGGGGACTCTCCAGAAGGATTGATGGTTGCTCTGAAACCCAGCCAGAGAGCTGGGACACAGGGTGAGCAGAGCTTCTCCTGGTGTTCCACTGGACCTGGGCATCTCCCACAGCCTGGCCCCAGGATGGTGCCCTCCCGAGGTTCTCAGAGGTGTGTGGTGTTGACAGTTGGTGGGGACAGTCTTAGGGCTGCAGATGGGAGGCTAGGACTGAATGGCTTGAGCCAAGGTCAGCTCCTCCCCTGTAGCTGAAATCTGTGCACACAGGCAGAGAGACTGAGGGGTGATTTTTAAAGTGTGGGCTGGTCACCTGCAGCTTCCTAAAGCCTGCGCTGGCATTTCTGATTCAGTAGGTCTGCAGGGAGGGTAGGGGCTTCTTCACTTCTAATCGCTTCCCAGCTGATGGCACTGGTTCAGATGCCACGCTCTGAGAACCCATGAGCTCAGGTAACAGGGCACCTGGCTGCTTCTAGGTTACCTGTGGCCTCTGGGCTGGCTAGTTGTAGATGATACCCCACTGGCTAATTTTAACTTGGAGACTTTTAGAGAACAGAGTCCTGTTTTGGTGGTTCACTGGTTAGCAGCCTGGTGGGCTGGCTTCCCCAGCACTTCTCATCCGTCTCAGGGCCGTGCAGCCGTGCATTTACACACACACTGTGGATTCTGAGATCGCAGCCCAGACACACCCCACAGTTAAGCTAAAATGACTGGTTTTGGTTAAATATGACTTTGGGTTTTATTTTTTTGGTACTTGATTTTTTGATTTTTTTCCTACTGAGGAACTTCATGATCCTTCTAATTCTTACCCTAGAAATCAAAGTTACTTAGCAGCTTAGGTAGAGTTTTGTTTCCTAATGATTTATTTTGTTTATGTTATGATATGTCTGGGATGGAGTTTTGCTCTTGTTGCCCAGGCTGGAGTGCAGTGGTGCAATCTTAGCTCACTGCAACCTCTGCCTCCTGGGTTCAAGAAATTCTCCTGCGTTAGCCTCCCTAGTAGCTGGGATTACAGGCGCCCACCACTACACCTGGCTAAGTTTTGTATTTTTAAGATATTTCACCACATTGGCCAGGCTGGTCTTGAACTCCTGACCTCAGGTGATCCACTTGCGCTTCAGCCTCCCAAAGTGCTGGGATTACAGGCGTGAACTATCGTGCTGGCCGTGTGATTTATAAGAGAAAAAAGAACCTCTGTGGAAGTGGACTACATTATTATTCTGAAATAGGTCAGAATAAGAGCTTTCTGCAAGCAGCGGGAAGATGTTCTAAAAATCACTTGTTCAAAAACGCATTGCTGTTAAAATGTTCATATGACCAAAATGTGACAAAACCACTGATGTGCTTCTGACAGGATTCCCTTGGAAATGTCTGAGAAGAAGTGTAAGGTTCTTCTGTTTAGAAGCCTGGTTGTCAGAGCCATTCAGCAAGGCGGCCTGGCCACGTGCCCTTGGTTACGTGCAGTTGTTCGTCCTTGTGGCCTCTGTGGCATCTTTCCGTTCTTTTTTCTGCATCTTCCTGCATGGATATTCTGGTTCGCTAACATTTTGTCCCAAAAATGACACCTTCGGGTGGCCTTTTAAAGCTTCGGCCCCGGCTTCCCCAGGCCTCTGCAGGGTGAATTACTCTTCCTTTAGACTCCCCGTCTTTGGGATGCAGAGACGCTAATCCCAGAGCCATGGTCTGTCCCCAGGTGATGACAATGGGAAGAAAGCCAACAATCCCAACCACTGCAACTGTATCATAGACCAGATCTTCACCGGCGGGCTGCAGTCAGACGTCACCTGCCAAGTCTGCCAGTAAGTGAGAGGCTGTGTGCTCGGCAAGGTCAGAAGCCTCTGGGGCGGTGCTGGCGTCCTCAGTCTCCAGAGCGGTGTGTGCTCTGAGAGGTCTTTATGGAGGCTACAAGAGAAATGATTAACAGACGCCCTGAGAGCGAAGGTCATGTGGTGGGGCTGCTTCCTCTTGGGGAGGTCCTGGGACATAGGTCCTTCGGGATGTGAACCCTTCGTGTTGAGGTCTTGGCTGTTGTCTACAGCCAGCACTGTGTTTTTGGAAGCTTGGAGAAATGGTGGTGGGGGAGGCTTACAGTCTTCCAGTCCTTGAGCAAGGACCAAATAAAATAGTCCCTTTCAAGAAGGGGTGGATCATGATGGCGAAATGTTTACATACGTGCTTTGCAGTGTGTCAGTTTCATTGTTTATGGTTTCTGACTCCATTTCCTCTGATGTGGTGGCCCTAATTCTTTTCAGGTGTGGTCTGTGCTTAGATCCCCAAGTGGTGAATGCAGAAGAAACCCGCTTCTTTGTTAGGTCAGAGGGACCTTCTCACCCCACCTCAGTGCATGCTGCTGGTTTTTGTTTCAGTTTTTTTTCAGGCATGGGGTCTTGTTATGTTGCCCACGCTGGCCTTGAACTCATGGGCTCACGCAGTCCTCCCTCCCCAGCTTCCCAAGTAGCTGGAACTACAAGCGTGGGCCACCATGCCTGGCTCTGTTCTTTACTCAAGTTTAAGTTTTAAAAGCCCTGGACATGGTCCACTGAAATTATTTCAGAACCTGAAATGGATTGCCACTTGTAATCTGCATAAGGCCAGTGAATATTGGGAAAGGCCAGTGCTGCCTGTGTCACGGGTGCCATTTTCTGTAAGGGGCCTTGGCTCTGAGCATTAGAAACCAAGTTTACTCTGAGCAATTTGGACCTCCTCGCTGGTCTTTAACTACTGAATTCCGTTAGCAGGAGACTGTCTCAGATTTAAATCCTGTATAAATATGGAGAGTACGTTTCCCAGTCTGCAAGTTTTCGTCTTTTGTATTGCTAAATAAATTTCTAGTGAGGAACTGGCTTTGTGAGATGCAGCATTGAGTGTCCAGAGTGGGGCTGCCGGGGCTGGCTCAGGCACGCTCTGTGAGATGTGTGTGGAGGCCTCCTGTGTTGCCTAGGGTTGCAGGCCCCAAGTTCTAGATGCAGCTGAGATAGATCTAGATGCAGCAGGATTCAGAGCCTCTGACGGGGCCCATGAGTTTATCCTCCTCCCAAGTCCCTCAGTGACTGTGATGTCTCCAGGCTGGACAGCCTTTGCTTGAGGAGCGCCCCTTGCCTTTGAGCTCACACACACCCCTCCCCAGGGCCACCTTGGGAGCCAGGACACGTTGGGTGTGAGCAGTGCTGCTCTTACTCCTGCCCCATCCCACCTGAGTGTCACTGCGGCAAAGGGCACAGTGGGGAAGGGGTGCGGGGTGGCCTCCACCCCAGGCTGCCTCGAGCTGGGCGGGCATCCGTCCTCACAGCCGTTGTTTTCCCTCTCCTTCCAGTGGAGTCTCCACCACCATAGACCCCTTCTGGGACATCAGCTTGGATCTCCCTGGCTCTTCCACCCCATTCTGGCCCCTGAGCCCAGGGAGCGAGGGCAACGTGGTAAACGGGGAAAGCCACGTGGCAGGAACCACCACGCTCACGGACTGTCTGCGACGGTGAGAACCCTTCTGCACCCATGTGGCAGGGGCGTGTCTTCCCGGCAGGGAGGCTGTGCTCCGTCAGGACCAGAGCAGGGCGCTTTCACACGCCCAGGTCAGAGCCTGAGCAAAGATGCAGCATGAGCCTGGGCTGGCTGCAGTCTCTGGTGCTGGTTTGTCTTTTGTTTCGGCTGGATGACTCAATATTTCTGTCCCCCAGCCTTGCACGATGTCGTGCGTTGGTGTCAGCAGCTGCTGTTCCAATGTCCTCATGTAAATGAATCCAGAGCCAAACAGGATGCTCCCTCAGCCTTTGTGGTAATCACCTACCCCGGAGTGTGAGCTGAGAAGCGCTTGGCCCTCTCTCTGTGGCCCACAGCCTTCTCTGCATGTGATTGAAACTTAGTTGTGATGTTCTGCACTTAGGGCCATTTTTGAAGTTGTGCATTTACTGCTTCATTTGGTATAAGTAATAAAATTTACAAAGTGAATTTTTTTTTCTTCTGAGGCATAGACTTGCTCTGTTGCCCAGGCTGGAGCGCAGTGGTGTGATTTCTGCTCACTGCAACCTCTGCCTCCCGGATTCAGGCGATTCTCCTGCCTCAGCCTCCTGAGTAGCTGGGACTGCCGGCACGTGCCACCGTGCCTGGCTAATTTTTGTATTTTTAGTAGAGCTGGGGTTTCACCATGTTGGCCAGGCTGGTCTTGAACTTGTGACCTCAGGTGATCCACCCACCTTGGTCTCCCAAAGTGCTCACAGGCATGAGCCACCACACCTGTGAGTGATTTTTTTTTTAAATGTATTAAATAGCTATAGCAGACAATTGTAAAGACAGCAGAAAACCTTCCTAAACTTTGTCAGGTGTTTTCTTTGTTGTATTTGCATCAATTACAGGTAACGCAGAAGTGTCCTTGTTGAGTGGAAGTATTACTTAGAGGAGGTACAATCTTTTGGTTTCTGTCTGGCTGAATAGTCAGCAGGACCAAAGTTGCATGTTTATTTTATTTTTTGAGATAGAGTCTTGCTCTGTCATGCAGGCTGGAGTGCAGTGGTGCCATCATAGCTCACTGCAGCCTCCATTTCGGCTCAGCCTCAGTCTCCTGCCTCGGCCTCCTGAGTAGTTGGGACTATAGGTGCATGCTACCATGCCCAGATGATTTTGTGATTTTTTTTTTTTTTTTTTTTTTGAGAGTGAGTTTTGCTGTGTCACCCAGGCTGGAGTGCAGTGGCATGATCTTAGCTCACTGCAACCTCCACCTCCTGGGTTCAAGCAATTCTGCGTCGCTCCGACTAGCTGGGATTGCAGGTGCCCGCTACCGTGCCCGGCTAAATTTTGTATTTTTAGTAGAGATGGGTTTCACCATGTTGGCCAGGATGGTCTCGAACTTCTGATCTCAGGTGATCCACCTGCCTCAGTTTCCCAAAGTACTGGGATTACAAGTGTGAGCCACCATGCCTGGTCGTTTTTCTTTTTTTGTAGACACAGAGTCTTGTCACGTTGCTCAGGCTGGTCTTGAACTCCTGAGCTCAAGTGGTCCTCCCACCTTAGCCTCCCAAAATGCTGGTATTATAGACATGAGCCACTGTGCCCTGCTGAAAGTTTGCATGTTGAGAATTTTGAAAGCATCAACTGTTACACTTGTAAGCCCACATAATAAAACTGGGTATCACATTTTTAAATTCGGAAAACTAGCAAATAAGCAATGGAAACCAAAACCTTTTTTAAGAAAGTCTTTGCAACTAAATTAAATTTAATCATAAATTACAATAAAATGAAAGCTTTGAGCAGTGGTTTGTAGTTCTCCTTGAAAAGTTCCTTCGCATAAAAAAAAAAAAAAAAAAAGCTTTGCCAAAACAGCAGGCCCAGAGGAAGAAACCACGCTTCACAAACTGCAGTGTGTAGGAGCCTGTGTTGGTAGCAGATACATGGCGCGGGGCTGGCTCCGGGAAGGGGGGAAAGGTGGAGTGCACCCTTCCACCCTTCGCATTGCAAGCAAAAGCTCCTTGTCGAGTCCTTTGGAGAGCAGATCACAAAGCTACTAATGAAACAGGTGCAGCTTTGCCCAGAGGCCCCCTCGTCTTAGCCTAGGTGAGATGGCAGAATTTCCAGAGCATCAACAAGGGCTCTCCATGCCTGGTTGTGAAAAGATGGATTTTTTTTTTTTTTTTGCCAGTGTTCCAGTTTTAAAATTGGCATGCGCTTTGTTGAATCATCTGTTCCGCAGGTTTTGTCAGTGGCAGCTGCCACCTGTGCCAGACACACTTGTGACGCAGCCCTCCTACCTCCTGCCTCTGCACTGTCAGGAAATTACCTTTCCCAGACGTCTTGCCTCTACATTAAACTGCTTATGTTGAGATCATTGTAGATTCACATGCAGTTGTAAGAAGCCATTAGCGACCCTCTACCAAGGTCCCCTGATGGTGCCCTCCTTAGCACTGTGGTGCAATGCCCTCGCCATGATTCAGGCGTTTATGCAGAAAGTACCCAGCACGGCCTTTTCCCTTATCACCCCGTTTGTAACCCCAGTCACCCAGGAGTCCTCCATTTGCATACGCCTGACAATTCCAGAATGTCATGTGAGCCGAATCATGCAACAGGGAACCCTTTGAGATTGGATTTTCTCACGCATCGTGATTTTCTGGGGATGCATCCAGTGTGCGGCTTGGGATGAGTGAGTGGTTCTTTCCTTTTTTTGCTGCTGACTCCCATTCCACGCACGGTACAGTGTTCCACAGTTTCTTTAATTATTCACCCATGGAATGAAAGGGGTTGTTTCTAGTTTTGTGACTCTGATGAGTAACATTCTGATAGACATTTGTGGACAGTTTTTGTGTGAACATTAGTTTTCATTTTTCTGGCTCAAATTCAACTGCTGGATCATATGGTAGTTAGAAAATTATTACCATTTCCCCAGGCCTTTCCTGGAAACACAATATTTAGGATAAATATTCTTTAAAGAGAGATAGGCAGCAAAGGTTGACAACATTGTCTTTTTTCACTGTTTCATTTTTAGTTGCATGTGTATGTTTTTGGTAGGGAAATCAACCTGTTGAAAGAGGTAAAATACCTTTTTCCTCTTTTTTTCTGTCGCTTACGTTTCCCTCACCGCTGCTGTCTTTTAAATGCCCGCAGATTCACCAGGCCAGAGCACTTGGGCAGCAGCGCCAAGATCAAGTGTAGTGGGTGCCACAGCTACCAGGAGTCCACGAAGCAGCTCACCATGAAGAAACTGCCCATTGTAGCCTGTTTTCATCTCAAAGTGAGTTTTCCAGAAAGCTGACTCGAGTGGCAGGCTCCATTTTCAGTCCACAGTATGGCCGTCAGCCTTTTGGTTTGCTGTGCAGTTGCATGTTTTATCATTGCAGTAAGCCAGCAAGAACACTGAGGAATGGAGGGCGTGCGTGAATTGTCCTTCTGTCCGTGAATTGCCTTTTTTTTTGTCTGTGCTGCGGCAAACAGAATCAGTGGCTTCACAGTGAAAGTAGGATGTGAGTTAACTTTTCTTGGGGAGCAGAGCATTTTGAAGTTTTTATTGCTTCCGCCCAAACTCCTCTAGCTCCTCACTCCTCAGGTTTTCTGTTCTTTTATTTGAATACAAAGGCCCTCAGGATTCAGATCTGGTCCGGGAGTTGGCCAGCTCTTTGTCTAAAGGCCCAGATAGTGAAGCTGTCAGGCCCCACAGGCTGCATGCGAGCATAACGATTCTCTGTTGCGTGTTCTTTGTTTCATTTTATCACCCTTTAAACATGGAACGCACCCATTCCTAGCTTGCTGGCTGGAATGGGTAACTCTTGATCTAAGCAGAGGACTGTCTGTTCAGTGAAAGGAACAGTTTGTTTCTTTTTGCTGCCACGGGTCATGGATCTTTGTTCTGTTTTCTATGCTCTGCTGGGTTTGCTTTGAGATTACTTTTTGTACTCTTGGTACTGAACAAGCCCATCATTTGAAGACTTGACGTGAACTCGGTAAATGAAGACTTGTATGGATTACCGTTGTGTTTTTGAATCTAATTCTAGATGTAGCCACAAGGCAATTCAATAAAATACAAAGAGATACACAGACAGCTGTCATCGCAGGAAGCCCCGGAAGCTTCCAGTGACGTTTCTGGTCTTCTTCCCTCTTCCCCGCCCCTTTCCCATTTCTGCAGCGATTTGAACATTCAGCCAAGCTGCGGAGGAAGATCACCACCTATGTCTCCTTCCCCCTGGAGCTGGACATGACCCCTTTCATGGCCTCCAGGTAGGTGGGGGTGTTGGCCCATTCTGTGTCCGGAGGGTCTGTGATCCTATCAGGACAGGAATCCCGCTTGGAACTCCTGTCAGATGACTGTTGGCCAGGCGCAGTGGCTCACGCCTGGAATCCCAGCACTTTGGAAGGCCAAGGTGGGCGGATCAAGAGACTTAGACCATCTGGGCCAACATGGTCAAACCCTGTCTCTACTAAAAATACAAAAAACTAGCCGGGCGTCGTGGCGCACGCCTGTAGTCCCAGCTAGAACCTGGGAGGCAGAGGTTGCAGTGAGTCGAGATCGCACCACTGCACTTCAGCCCGGTGACAGAGGGAGACTCCGTCTTGGGGGGAGGTAAAAAAAAAAAAAAAAGATGACTGTTTATATTAATATAAACCCCACCTTCCCAAAACCTATTTATCCTAATCTTAAGATACGGCACACATTAATGAGTTGTTCTTTGTTAGATACCCTGTTTTTGCTTTGAGTGTTTCTCTAACAATTCGCAATCCACTTTCAAACTGACAGAGTCCTCAAGGTGGGATCACAATGAGAAGGTAACACTTTACTTCATGGAACAGAGGTTGAAGTACAGACAGGCACAGTCGGTTTTGCAGTTGTAGACTGCACTTTCCTTTTCAAATCTGCATATTATGGGGCACTTGGAATTTAACCCTCCAGAATACTATGCTGTTCAATGCATGAGACACATAGGAGTTTCTTGTGGCTCTGTGACAGATGACCGAAAACTTGGCAGATTAAAATTAATTTCCTCACAGTTCTAGAGGTCGGAAATCTGAAATCGAGGTGGGCAGGGCCTCACATTCCTACTAGGGTCTGGGGGATTCCATTCCTCACTGCCTCCAGCTGCCGGTGGTTCCACGTGTTCCTTCTGTGGCCCACTCCCCCGGCCTCCTGGTCACAGGGCTGGTTCCCCTGAGTCTGTGGCCAGTCTCCCTCTGCTTCTCTGTCATGACAGAGGTTGTTGGATTTAGGGCCCAGGCAGATCATCCAGGAGGATCTCATCTGGACATCCTTACTTTGAGTCTCTGCAAAGACTGGTTTCACAGATGAGGTTCTGAGGGTTGAGATGTGGATGTTGTTATTTGCAGGGTGTTATTTTTTGGTGGCCACAGTCCCAGCCCCAGCACCATGGAAAGCATGTTGCCTTTTGGTAATCGGCCTCTTCCTGGTCTTTTTTTTGTTTTTTTTTTTGAGACAGAGTCTCGCTCTGTCACCCAGGCTGGAGTGCAGTGGCGCGATCTCAGCTCACTGCAACCTCTGCCTCGCTGGTTCAAGCAATTTTCCTGCCTCAGACTCCCAAGCAGTGGGGGTTACAGGTGCGCTCCACCACACCCAGCTAATTTTTGTTATTTTTTAGCAGAGACGGGGTTTCATCATATTGGCCAGGCTGGTCTGAAACTCCTGACATTGTGATCCTCCCACCTTGTCCTCCCAAAGTGCTGGGATTACAGGCGTGAGCCACTGCTCCTGGCCCCTGGTGTCCTTTCTCATGGCTGTTCCACCCTTGTGGCACACACATGACCTCCTGAATAAAACAAGACCACCAGAGTCAGAGCTCCATATTGTCAGTCTGACCACAATGGTCATGTACTGAGGGGGGTGGCAGTACTGTTGCTAAGGTCAGAGTCTCAGAGATCTTGGGTGTTTCCTGCCAAACACACTGTGGGAAAATGCAATAAATAGTTCGCATGCTTCCTGTTCCCAGCCGCCTCTCCCCCATCTTGCCAGGAGAGGTGCCCGTCTTGAAATAATGAGCAGCAGTCTTTGTCCCTTTTGAGGATGCAGCTGCCTAGGTTGTGGAATGGATTCAGCTTACCCTTTTCAAGCTAACCCTTTATGTGTGGGAGGAAGAGCGCCTTCACCACCTGCTGCGTCACAAACCAAACTCACATTCATCCAGATCCAGCTCCCATCACCAGGCCCATTCAGGACCCACCTTGGAAGAACCCGGGGTCAGGCCAGATGGCTCCAGGACCCGGGTGTGCTCTAAGGCAGGGGACTCAACAACTCGAGTGTCAGTGTCCTCATGAAACATGGGGCGATTTCTCCCTGCGGCATAGAGCACACCCCAGCGCCGTGTCTGCATGGTCAAGCCTGGATAAGTGTTGGTTTCACTAGAGCCTGTGTCTCTGGGCCTGATGATTTTAATGATGCTGAATCCTGCCGTTGTTTGTTACAGCAAAGAGAGCAGGATGAACGGACAGTACCAGCAGCCCACGGACAGTCTCAACAACGACAACAAGTAAGTGGTGCTCAGTGGCGTAGGTGTCCAGGGCCTCTGGCCAAGAGCTGGAGGTGGGCTCCTGTCTGCTTGTAGGGCATCCAGCAGCTCTCCTGCCACCAACCTGCTTCCCGCCTGGCTGCCCACGGCCCCACTAGGAAAGGCCATTTCATGCAGTGCCACAAATGCTTCCTCCTGTTGGAGGAGTCCAGCTCCACTCCTGGCCTCTGGCAGGAGGAGGAATGTTCCATCTGGAAAGCTCGGTGTCCCTTCTTCTAGCCTTGGGGTTGCAGAAAGAATGAAAGGCTAGTAGGGTGTTCCAGTGTCCCCACTGCTGACCGCGTCACCACGCCTGCTAGATGCGGGTCCAGGAAGCGGCTGGACTTGGGCTAGAGCCAAGGAGCATGACGAGGCTCCCTTAGCCCCTGCAGCCTCAGCTTGAGGCCCAGGGAGGTGACAGCCAGGCCCACAGGCGTCCCGCTCCCTGCCGGGCGGCCTGGCTTCTGATGGTGGTGACCTCGAGTGACCGTGGAGTCCGCCACGCCCTCCCTGTCTTTCCTCCTGCCCTAGGTATTCCCTGTTTGCTGTTGTGAACCACCAGGGGACCTTGGAGAGCGGCCACTACACCAGCTTTATTCGGCAGCACAAAGACCAGTGGTTCAAGTGCGACGACGCCATCATCACCAAGGCCAGCATCAAGGACGTGCTGGACAGCGAAGGGTGCGTCCCATGGGGTGGGAGGGAGGCCCTGCGGTGGCCGCCCTGCTTCCGCTATAGCTGAGACCAGCCCATGTCTGAGCCTAGAACCAGTCGAAGGCGTTGACCTTCATTTGCTGAAGTAGTGAGACTTGTTGTGAATAGGATGCCAGGCTCAGTGGGCGCTCAGGTAGGAGGAGAGGTGCCTGAGCAGAGGCCGTCTCTGGAGCCGTCCCTTAGCGCAGAGAACTCAGAGCAGTTGTTTTTTAACCGTGTGAACTGAACACATCAGTTCTTTTGAGATGGAGTTTCGCTCTTGTTGCCCAGGCTGGAGTACAATGGCGTGATCTCGGCTCACTGCACAACCTCCGCCTCCCAGGTTCAAGCAATTCTCCTGCCTCAGTCTCCCAAGTAGCTGGGATTACAGGCATGTGCCACTACGCCTGGCTGATTTTGTATTTTAGTAGAGATGGGCTTTGCCATGTTGGCCAGGCTCATCTCAAACTCCTGACCTCAGGCAGTCCACCTGCCTTGGCCTCCCAAAGTGCTGGGATTACAGGTGTGAGCCACCACAACTGGCCCACATAAGTTCTGTATCGGCTCCTCTCCTTGCCAGTTTCATTCCTTCATGGCATAGAAACCTGGTGACCCTCCAGGGGTCAAGGGGACCCCACCTGCCATCAACTCCTTGAGGGCTTTGCACTTTGCATTCTGAGCCACACGGAAGCCCTCTTGAGAGGTTTTATTTGGAAGAATCTGTGAGATAAAGGACAGCCTTCAGGTTGACGAGGTGGATCTGGGGTGGACCCACTTAAAAGCAGTGGGGGGCCGGGCGCGGTGGCTCACACCTGTAATCCCAGCACTTTGGGAGGCCGAGGCGGGCGGATCACGAGGTCAAGAGATCGAGACCATCCCGGCCAGCATGGTGAAACCCCATCTCTACTAAAAGTACAAAAAATTAGCCGGGCGTGGTGGTGCGTGCCTGTAGTCCCAGCCACTCGGGAGGCTGAGGCAGGAGAACTGCTTGAAACCGGAAAACGGAAGTTGCAGTGAGCCGGGATCGCGCCACTGCACTCCAGCCTGGCGGTAGAGCAAGACTCTGTCTCCAAAAAAAAAAAAAAAGCAGTGGGCTCCGCACAAGGGTGGGACTGTTAACGAGTGCGGGAGAGGCTGTGGGAGGTCGGGTGAGGCAGTGGGTGACCTCATGGCAGGTGAGACTAGTGGTCGGGCTGCGGTGATGGGCGGGGTCAGTGCCATCAGCCACTGAAGCACTCTTTTCTCCTTGGGTCTGAAAAAAAACCCATGAAATCAGGCCTTGGAGACCTGTGCAGAGCACGTGTGAGCGTGTGTAGGGTGGGTCGTTCTGGTTCCCTGTCTGAGGACTTAGATGTGAGCATTCTCCCTCTCTTCCTCCACAGTTACTTGCTGTTCTATCACAAACAGTTCCTGGAATACGAGTAGCCTTATCTGCAGCTGGTCACAAAAACAAAGGCAATGCATTGGCAAGCCTCACAAAATGATCTTTCCTGCCCCCCCCACCCCCCGTCTCCCGCCGCCTCCCTGGCCTGGTGACACCACCTCCCATGCAGCGGTGGCCCCTCTGCACCTGCGACCCCTGGGGTTGAGATGGACTACATGGACGGGGAGGCTCCTGGAGCCACACTGAAGATGGATGAGATGAGGGGTGTGCTCTGGGTGGGAGGAGCGGCGTGCACCTGTCATAATATCCTGTGCTCATAATATGGGGGTGCAACGGGGGCCTCACAGCATGGAGTGACCGCCGCCTAGCGCTGCCCAGCACTCGGTGTGGAAAGGCCCCTGCCTGCCGTAAGATTATGGGTCCATTAAAGCAGTAAGCTGAAGACAAGCAGGTGTAGTGTGTGGGCCAGAGGGCCTTGCGGATGCCTTTCTGTTCGTTTTAGTGTTAATATACGGAGAATGTGGAACTCTTCACCTCCATTTTTCTCAGTGGCTGTGAAGCAGCCCCCAGAGCTTCGGAATGAAGGACACTCTCGGGTTTTCAAGCGTGTCTGTTCCGCAGGTAACCTAGCAACAAGCTGCACGTGGAAGCATCTCACAGTTTTCTAGAAACAGGTGTTTTCTTATCCCTCTCCCTTTCCTTTTTCCACAAAGGTGAATTTCATAAATGTAATACTAGTAAAGTGAATGGATTACTGAGTTTATACGGAAGTCTAGGTAACTTCTTCTTTAGTCTTGAGGGCGAGTCTTGCTTTTTAATTGGTGCTGTTTACGTTGCTGCCCGCCCTGTGTGCCTGGCTCCTCTGGGCGCCGTGGCGTCTGCGGGTGGCTGGCAGTGGGCGCGGTGTTGGAGTCGGGCTGCCGCTCACACCGTGCCGCTGTCATCTCAGTCTGGAGTCAGTCCACCCTCTGCGGTGTCTGATCGGTTCCCTCCTTGTGCTTCTTCGTCTGCCCTCTGTCCTGCGGCCTGGCTCCCGCCACCTGGCAGCCAAGCGTGTTGCTCGCGAAGCTGGAGTGCTCTCAGGGGGCCTTTCTTGTCTCAGCCTCTGCTTTACATCTGGTGTACTTTTGGGTGTGGTGGGGGTAAAATGACGTCGTGATTGAGCTTGTCTGCAGAGCCAAGGGAGGAAGTAGGAGGATGTGCATTGTTCCTTGTAAGATATCTTGCATGTATCTGTGTATTCAAATTTAAACAGATGGTTTGTCCATTTGTCCATTGAGAAATTAATTAAACTAGGAACAAGGGGGAGGAAAAATACTTCAATATAGTTTTTGAAGCTGCCATGTCTCAAACTGCGCTTGTCCCGGGAGCCCCAGCTGCATCTGAACTGAGGGCTCTTCAGTCCTGCAGAGGGTGGGATCCTCTCTGTCTGTCTTGCGGGGGGCAGATGTTTTCAGAAGACAGCCAGGTAGTGAGCCCTGTGGCCCTGTGGGCTGTACGGTCAATACACAGAAGTGTGGCTGTGACCAGTACAACTTGTAGACACAAATCTGAATTGCATAATGTTCCATGTCAAGAAACTTAGATTTTCTTTTTAACTGTTTAAAAACGTGAAAACTATTCTTAGCTCACAGGCCAGAGAGAAGTTGGTGGGGACCAGACCCAGCTCCTTAGCCGGTTGGGTGGGGAGGGGCAGTGACAGTGGCAGCTGAGTAGCTACTCGCTGCTCAGGTTAGAAAACACGAGAACGCAGGACTTGGTGATCACACCCCACAGAACCATTGTGCGGCAGAAGCCTTGGGGATGCAGTTTCCATCATGTGTAGCAGAAGCCTTCGATTTCTCACACACGTGCTCAGTTCATTTTCTGTTGTCGTTCTGCGTTTAAATAATTAATTCATGTGGAAGCATGTTTTATAAAATGAATTATCAGAGAAACAGAGATGGGCTGGGATTTTTAGAAATGGCCCCACTTGACCAAGTTGTATGGGTGACAGTGCTTTGAAGATCTCCTTTGAGGATGAGCTGTTTTCTTTTAATCAGGAACAAATCTAATGGAAAGGAGAGTTGACAGATGTTGGCCCACAGGATTGTGAGCCGGGCAGTGCTTCCTGAAGGCTTGCCACCTGGGGACACCCTGGCTTATGGCAGCTTCTTGCAGAGTGTGGAAGGTAGTAGTGTGGGCCTTGGGCCTTTCTGGCAGCTGCCTGTGGTTGGCCAGGCCCTGCCTCCCCTCCCCGTCTGCACTTGCATTCAGGGGTGGCTGTTCTGAGAACATAAGTACTGGGAAGAGAGCTGGTCACCTGCATTCTTGGCGGGCATTATTCTAAACTTCTGTATCCAAGTTATCTCCCTATTCACTGTGGCATTGCTGTTCTAAGCAATTACCCCATACCTGCTGCTGAAGAGCTGCTCCCTGGAGGCAGGCAGCGGCCCTGGGCACTGCCCTTTGCATTAGGGCTTGTGTTTAATGTGCTCTTGTGAATTTATTTTGTCAGAACAAAATATTCACAAGTTGGGTTGAGGAATCTCTCCTTTTAGCTTCTGATCTGGCTGTGAAATTCAGGAAACCTGTTCTCCCATTGCCTAGTAATTGCCCCATGTAGGTGTAAATTGTGACAAAGTGGATCTGACCCCTAAGAGACCCCGGGTGTCCCGCCCCCCCCCCCAAAAAAAAACAAAAAACACCCACACTAGTGTATTTAAAATAGCCTGCATTTTGAAGATGCCGGCTGTCCTTTCAGTGCTTCACAGGAAGACAAATGGGCTTTCCCTCTTCAGATGCCTGAAGGGAGTGCTTGAGGCAGGTGATGGGCTGGGACCAGCACCAGCACCACTGCAACCTATAGACCTGAGTGCTGTTGTATTTTGCCTTGGCGTGTGTGCTTTTCCTTGTGTAAAATTGCTGTTCTTTTGACAATTTAAGTGACTTGTTTACTGTAAGTTTGAAAATAATAAAAATTAAGAAAAAAATTCCAGTGACTGTGCTGTGGTTGGAGACTTTATTATTTACAAAGATGTTACCCTTTCCTTTCCCCTCTCATTTTGAGGAGCTGTGTGATGCCTTCTCCTTCTCCCCTAATGCTTTGTAGTCTCTCCTATGTCATAATAAAGCTCCATTTTCTTCTGAAAACGGACTGGTTTTCCTTTTATTGACACAAGCAGCCGAACAGAAGGTGGCAGGAGGGAGAAGAGCAGCCAGGGCAGACCGGCCTGCATGGGGGCGTCCCTGGTCTGAGTTGGGGGCCAGAGCTGCAGCCGGGCTTTGCTTCCAAAGTCTTGGTGTCAGAAAGGCCACACACTCACGTTTGGTCCCTTTCTGTAGCTGGCCGGCTGCGGGTTGAGCTTTGTCCCTCTTTTTGGGGGGCAGGAAGGTGACAACCAGGATTCAGGACAGCCATGGACCTTCAGACTTGGGTGTACATGAAAGTCACTTGAAGCCCCTGACATGCCGAATCTGCCAGAATGGCTTGCACGACCTGGGCTATGGTTACGTGCATTTTGTAGCAAACTCCCTGTGTGATTGGAGAGTAGCAAATGGGAAGAATCAGTGGAGAGGAGATGTGCACAGCCGTTCAAGTGCATGGTTCTGTGACAGATCACAAGGCCGTGGTGGACCTCTATGATGTTCTCTCCCAGCTGCCCCCACATACCTCCCCTGCCCTCAGCAGGTCAGGACTCTGCTGCTTGGCCTCATTGATTCTGAAGCCGCTGAGTTCTGAACAGTTCTGCCCCTCCGGTTTTGGAGGCCTCTGTGGCAAACCTTTGTGGGAAGGCGTTTGACTTCACTTGGAAACACCAAGAACACGAGAGGATGCCCCGAGTCTCGGGCTTAGTGCCGTCTCCACTTTAAACAACCACTTTTGTGTGTCCTTGGGGGGAAGTTCACTCTGCCTGGGTCCTAAGAAAAACCAGCAAAGCTCCATCTTTCCAGGACAGGAATAGGAACATTTTGTGACTGAGATGAGGTGCAACACTGAACACTCTGCTTTCACACCTTGACACTCAGACCTACCTTCTGGAAGGAAGGGAGGAAGGTCTCCTTCTGCAGAAAGCTGCTTTTTGCCTTGTTTCTGAAGCCAGAGAGTGTCAGCAGATTCCAGCTCACCTGTGGTGCCTGCATCACCGTCTGTACCCAAATGTGCATCTGACCACAACCCCCAACCCAGACTCCAGGTTCCCTCCAGCTGGAGTCCTGGGCTCCTGATACGGCCTGGCCTGTTTGTCCTGCCCTGGCTGAGTGTGGGAGGGCCTTACCTTATATTTGCCCAGGTTCTCAGCCTTGACTTTGTCAACGTCTAGCAAGAGTGACCATGCCCGGGCCCGTACCTCCAGGGGAGTGCCTTTGTACACTCTTTGAGACAGCTACAGACAGAAGAATACTCCAGTGAGACAGAACAAGGGGCAGCCCCAGTGAGGAAAGCTGGCGAACAGGCCTGCTGTCCTATGGTGAGGATGGGGTGCCACCCACCCACTGAGAGGCAGGTGGTGCCAGGTCACAGCCATGGGCACCTGTCTCCTGGCTCTGCAGAGAGCAGTCACGGGGCC
>CAUYLZ010085651.1:0-27609 GCA_963573645.1 Pithecia hirsuta | reverse complement strand
TTGCTGATGAGGAGCTGCAATCCCCTGTAGGAGGAGAGGCATTCTGATTTCAGGTGTTCTCAGCCTTTTTGCACTGGTTTCTTCCCATTTTTGTGGATTTATCCACCTGTCGTCTTTGTAATTGCCGACTTTCAGATTGGGTCTGGGTGGACGTCTGGCTTGTTGGTGATGAAGTTTTTTCTGTTTCTTAGTTTTCCTTCAGCAGACGCCCTTTCCCCCACAGAGCTAGGCCTTCCCAGGTTCAGCTGTGCTTACTGTGAAACTCTCAGTCCTCAGCGCTTCCAATTGCTGTTCTCCTTGTGGGGATGGGACCAGCCAAGCCCAACTCAAAGGGCACCCAGTCCAGTATACTCTGCACTGAGAAGCGCCCCAACGTGGCGCCGGCAAAACAGCTGCGCCAGCCAAAAGAGTCGCGCTGGCGACCCGTGTGGCTCCTCCACTGGGTAGCTCCCAGTTTGTGGGCAACAGAAATTCGTCTGAAATTGCGACATCCACTCGCTGTCTGCGCTTTCCCTGGGAGCTACAATCCTGAGCTGTTGCTAAACGGCCATCTTGGATCTCTCTCCACCTAGTGATGAAGTTTTTTCTGTTTCTTAGTTTTCCTTTGGTGGATGCCCCTTCCCAACAGAGCTGGACCTTTCTGGTTCAGCTGTGCTTGCTGTGAAACTCTCAGTCCTCAGCATTTCCAATTGCTGTTCTCCTTGTGGGGATGGGACCAGCCAAGCCCAACTCAATGGGCACCCCGTCCCTTATACTCCGCACTGAGAAGTGCCATGCTGGTGTGCCGGCAAAATAGCCACACCAGCCAAAAACGTCACACTGGCGACCCATGTGTCTCCTTCGCTGTGAATCTCCTGGTCTGTGGGCAACAAAAATTCGTCTGAAAGTGTGGCTTCCACTTGCTCTCTGCACTTTCACTGGGAGCTATAATCCTGAGCTGCTGCTAATCTGCCATCTTGGATCTCTCCTAAAACACATTTTCTTTATCCAGTTGTCTGTTGTTGGACATGCATTTTGATTTTGTATTTTGACTATTGTGAATAATGCTGCAGTGACCATGGACATGCAGATATCACTGGGATATGTTGATTTCAATTTCTTTGGATTCAGTTTTTATTTTAAAAAGTTCACTCTGGCTACTGAGTGAAGGTTTTATTGGTGCCAGGTAAGGGTGGAAGTAGAGTCTAGTTTCAAGGGTAGAACTAACAGTGGCTTAGAGGTAGGTCGTGGCAGTTGGGATGAAGGAAAGTAGATTGATTTGAGCTATATTCTGTGGTTGATAGAATTTGCTAATGGATTGAATGGGAGAGATACATAAAAGTATAATTATATTTCAAGGATCAATCTGTAATTTTTTATTGAGATATGTACTACTAAGCATTTTTATATCTTCTGAAGTTTGGCACCTATTTGAACACTTCATAATTTGTAGGTTTAGTTGAAAAATTTATAAAGTTTGAATTAAAGTAATGGATTGTATTCTGATAAATCTTCATCCCAAGAAATGTTTAGGATATTAATTTCTAATGGATCATTTACTATACAACAACTCAATTTGTTACCAAAACACTGGGGATATGGTCTAGGCTCTGCTTCTCACCACACAGAAAACTCATCACTGTGATGTCAAGTATCCAAAGAAATCTTTAATCAGGTGCTGCAGCTGAAGAGACCCAAGCTCAGTTTCAAATCCATTTCCCTGACCCACTAAAACCAGGGGTTTATATAGCAAGGAAGAAGTTCAACAATGTGTAAGAAAACAGGATAGGGAGGGGCAAAGAAACAATTATGATGAATGAGGAGTTCAAAGTTTCATTGCCTGGATGTGGTGATCTGGTGAGTTTCAATTATTTGATACCTTTTTTTTTTTTCTTTTGAGAGGCCTGAAGTTTCTTTCCTGAGGAAGGAACTCAGATAAAACAAATAAAAATTTTAACCCTTCAGAACAGAAAGGTCTGTTTCTATGTTTATCCAAAAGAACAGTCTGTGGGACTATTGGGTCAGTTTCAAATTCAAAGGAGAAACATTAAGAAGAACTGATAATTGAAATCTAATGTTTCTGAAGCAACACTTGTGTGAGCCAGGGTTAAATAAATTTGCATCTATAATATTAAATAATTATATTTTGTTATTAATATGAGACAAGCCTTACTGGTTAGTCTGTATTAGGCAACTTTTCTTACATGTCCTCCTGGACATATATTTGGGGAAAAAGTTCTGGTGATAAAGGGATTAATCTGTTATTAGAAATCATTACTGTCTTTCATTTCAATGTTCCCGTATCTGAATTTACAAATCAAATGAAATTAACAACTAAGTGACCACAATAAACACAAGACTTCTGTCCAGTGGAAAAGTTAGCAGCTCTGCCCATGGAGACAAGCTTTATTTGGAACAGAGTACGGAAAACTGCATGCCTAAAGAATTGTCAAAAATGATTGAGATCTTGGTGGAGAGCGTTTGGTTAATTAGCTCTAAGATAAGTGCAAAAAGGCAAAACAGTCAGATACTTAATAGAACCAGGAAAAAAAAGACAGCCTAGAAGAGTCTCCCTGAGATCCAAATTGACTGTGTGTTTCAGAAAGACCATTCACCTTCTCTAGGCTGCACGTACTCAGGAGTAAGTGGAGAAAGATGTGAAAGCATTCACTAAGCTGTACACAGGCCCATCAACATAAAGTGGAAATTTAATAACACGAGGCACTTAAAAGCAACCTTTGACAAAACACCGAGTCAAAAATAAGCTGCACTAATCCAGTGACACAGGATTCTTTCAGTGCTACTTCACCAGCTGGAAGCCTCTGTGGCCTATATGGTACCTCTGCTTGAGTTTTGCTTTGGATAGCTGGGCTGGCTCCTCCCACTCAGCTTGGCAGGCTGTGTTTGGTTCACGCTACCAGCCCAAATCCCACACTTCCCCACGGGTGAGCCAGATGTGGAGCAACGAGGGATGTGTAAGCAAGGGTGCACAGGGTCTGGCCACTGCACACAGTCAGGTGCACTGGCTTCTGCAGTGGGGCGGGCAGCTCCATGCGCTGGCATAGGCGCAAGCTTCCATGCAAGGCTAGCTGGACCAGCTGTGCCTCAAATAGCTTCTGCCTTGGGTGCTGGCATCTGGACTAGGGGAATGCAGTGGTGCCCAAAAATTCAGAGAGACCAGCAACCATGGAGCCCCAAGAGATGTTACAGCATCTCACGACACTGGCTTGGGGAGTCACAAGGTCTGGGCACTCAGAAGGGTCACAACTCTTCTTTCCAAGCCTGGAAAATAGGAGCATGTCACGGCCGACAGCTCAGCAGGCAGGCCAGGATATGTGTCAGCTGGTATGTGTTACAGCTCATTTGGTCCCGGGGCCCTACTCAGCCCATGGCTACTGGGCTAGCCCGGCCTCACCACTGTTTTCCATCACATGGAAGGGTTATAGTGTTACAGCTGTTTGCTTCTGCGGTTCTGGGTTCTCATCCTGCATCCAAGAAGAATGATGTTACGTGACAACTGGAGAGTGAGCAAGGTAGAGAAGAGTCTAACTGAGCCATGGAATAGCTCTTGACAGGAGAGGGGGGATGCAAGGTGGGTTGCCCCTACCCCAAGGCGAAGGCAGGAAGTCCCCATGTGTGACTGAGTCTAGAGTTTTTGTGGGTTCAGAATAGGGGAGTGCATGTTGATTGGTCCACGGGCAGGCCTGGAAAAAGCACCATTCACTTAGCTAAAAGACATCAAGGAAGTTCTCACTCTGGGTGGTGGACTTTACCCAGAACTATCGGCCCAGTTTTCAGACTCCAAGCTGTCTTTGGCTTGAAGGTCAGGTTTCACTGGGGAGCTGCCCCTTTCTGCCTGGGAATTTGCCTGCCTTCTGCTGCTATCAGAAACAGACAAATTAAGTGAGAGGAGGAATCCTGTTAAGTGAGAATAAAAATTAAGTTACACCTATCCCCTACTGTCTGGAAGATTGTGTGTATGCCCAAGACTATGCAAGTTTAGAAGTGATCATAGAGCAAACATCTAAACCTCTACTTTGTAGGGAAATGTGGGGCAAAAGTCAGCAACTGCCAGAGCTGTTTGTGTGGGCTTCAAGCCACACAAACATCCACTAGTAAAACTTCAACGAGATAAAGTATCTTAACGACAACTTTTGACCAATAAATGCTTATGTCAACCCAGGGGTAGTTTCTAGGTCACTAGAATAAATGATAAAGCAATTGAAAAGGAAACTGAGCAGGTACATGAGAGGCTGAACACTGCAGCGGATGTCCACTACAGATTTTTATAGCCAAGCCTCCAAATACATGACCAAGCAAAGAACATAAACAACTACCTCCAGGAAAAAATCATTATCAAGTATTATTGCAATGTCTTATCTAATATATCCAATTTTTAGCAACATAAACATTGAGGACATGTAAAGAAACAAGAACGTGTAACCCATGCACAGAAAAAACAACAGCAAAAACAGTTAATAGAATCTCCAAGTAGGATAAACTCAAACAGATTCACACCCAGACACATTATAGTCAACACTGAAAGCCAAATAAATCCATAACAGAAGGAGATTTGATGAATTCACAAATTTGTAGAAATTAAGTTGCTCAACTTCATTACTCATCAGGTGAATTCAAATCAAAAGTACAATGACATACCACTTCCTGCCCACTAGAATTGCTATAAGCAAAAAGACAATAACAAATGTAGGCAATCCTCACCCTTTTCTGGAGGGAATGTGAAATGGTACAGCGACTTTGGAAAACAGTCTTGCAGGTCCCCAAATGATTAAACACAGAGGTATCATATTGCCTGGCAATTTCACTTCTAATTACATAATCAAGAGACAGGTGAATGCATCCACACAAAACCTGTCCACAAATGTTCATGGCAGCATAAATTATAATGGCACAAAGTATCATAACTCAAATGTTCATCAGTTAATAAATGAGTAAACAGATGAATATCCATACAATGAAATATTTAACTACAAAAAGGAGTACCCTACCAATATATGCAGAAACATGGATGAACCTGAAAGCCTTAAGCTAAATGAACGAAGTCAGATACAAAAGCATACAGCATAATTCCATTTATTTGAAATATCCAAAATAGGCAAATACAAAAAGTGAAGATGTAGATGAGTAGCTGGTTAGACTTGGAAGTGGGAAGTGGAAGTGGGATGCGGAGTGACTGCTTATTGTTCGTAAGATTTCCTTTTGGAGATATGCCAATGTTCTAAAACTAGATTGTGATGATTATTGCACAACCCTGTGACTATAGTAAAGACATTGAATTGTACACTTTAATAGGTGAATTATAGGCTATATGAATCACATCTCAGTAAGCCTATTAAAGTTGTAAATAAGCCAATTCTGAAGTTGTATTTATCACTCCCTTATTCTGCTTGTATTGCACCGGAGTGAGCAGAAAATCAACACCAAGACAAAAGTATGCCAAATTGCAGGGTCTTTATTGCCGGCGGCCATGGAGGACTCACGTCTCTCCAACCCGTGGCTCCGAGCTCAGGGGGAGCAAGCCATTTAAGTTGCAAAACCACATCCTTGTTCAGGGGGGTACAGGGGGTGTGCAAGGCAAGCTGTCTGTACAGAAGCTAAAGTTAGTGGTTTGTTGCAGGGGGAGGGGGGTAGCAGTGGAAATTTTTACCCTTAACGCCTCTGAGAACTGCAGTACAATAACAGTTCCGAGAACGACACCTCTGCCCAGGGCCCAGGTGGCTTCTCTATAAGATGACAGTGCTTAGGCTTCTGTTTTAGCCCCTCCTCACTTGCAAAGATGCTAGATTTTTCAAAACACTGAAAACAAAATTCTTACACATCAAGAGATATATGAAGACAATCAGTCCACAGTTCTGAAGAAGACACATGGCTCCTACGTAAAATTTATCAAATGAGTTAATATGTATGTCATTTTTAAGCAATTTGATATATTCATTTGGCAATTTTTATAAAACCTATCCAAATTTTACAAAAACTATTAATGTTTATAGATCATAGATACCATATGAAGTCAGTATATTGATATCTATTAAAACTAATTTTTAGAGACATATGGAGAAAACTGTACTTTCTAAACCAATTCCATCTTATTTAAAAATTAATTTTGCAAGTTTACTTTTCTGAAAAAGCAACTGACACTTTGCTTTCACTTTACTTAGCAGAAAAAGACAAACTGGCATTTTACTATATGCTATGTGTTTCAAATGTTAATGTTTACTCTTAAGCTAGAGCATAGTACTTCTATGAAAAGGCTTGCTTAAAGAATGTGCAAAATTTGCCTGATTCATATTTTTGGAATCGTAAGTATTTGAGGTAATTACCTATAATAATGATAAACTTTGATTCCTAAATTAGGTAACCTGTGAACAGTTCATAACATTTTTGGATATTTTTATATATCAATTATGTAAAATAATCTCTGTTACTCAGTATTCATATTCTCAGCGTTGAAGGGCACTCTGAACAAAAACTATGTAATACTTCTCTGTATTTCTAAATGACTATTTAGCACAAAGACTGTTAAACACTACTTTTCTGTGATATTCAAGGGGAAGTTACTAAGTATGTGTTCTTTCTATAGAATAAACTGTTAAGATTCTGAGAGTTATGCTACAATAATATTCATACAAAGGCACATATATTTATGTACTACCGCATGATTGAAAGACTAAAATTTTTATGTTCTGCATATACAAATCCGTTTCCCATTCTCTTTGTTGTTTTCAGAACTAAGGATTTAGTAAGTTAAATTTTGTTTCCCACAGTGAATTAAAATCAATTAAATCCTTCTGTGAATTGCATAAGGCCACATAAACACCTTTTATTCATCATTCATTCATGCAGAGAAATGGCACATTTAAGGGCCTGCATGTTGGAACCACTGTTACAGTGCAATATGTTAGCCAAAATCTAGTCTGATGTTTTAGAAATGAGTTAAGATTTGTCTCAATTTATTATACTTCCAAACTTTTTAAGAGAATCAATATATGACGCAGTGCCATTTGGGCAGATACATAAAAATAGTCTGGTCAGAGAAAGCTGAATGAGGAAAAGCAATGAAAATGAGAGAAGGCATGCTTATTTTCAGGGAAATGGAAGTAGATAAGAATTCAAGAAACACCAAGTTTCAGGGATACACAGGCAGAAGATTAAACTTAAGCAATAGGCAAGAGCAGATTGGAAATACCAGGCCATGTCACGGTAATTTTCATCCTGATATAATGGGAAGCCAATAAATTATTGTGAGCAGGGATATCATATTACAGATTTTCTATTTAGAATAATTAGTATGACAAGAGATTTGAGAATATTTAAAAAATGAAGCTTAAGACTGAAATATGGATAAGGAAAATATGGATATATTAATACCCCAAGCAAAACAACAATGTCATGAACTATGGAGCATCAATGGCATGGATAAAAACAGAATTTTGATTTTTAAGATATAAAGTTAATATGGCTTAGATATCATGGTAGCTCTGTTACTGGTGGCAGAGGTCCGAGTTTCCCTGTTACTGGTGGCAGAGGTCCGAGTTTCCCTGTTACTGGTGGCAGAGGTCCGAGTTTCCCTGTTACTGGCTGCCTATCCATATGGGTCTGTAGCAGCTTTAGTCCTTGCCTCCTCAGAAGAAAGAATTCCACTGAGGGGCATCAAATGGAAAAAGAGTTGAAGGCAAGTTTCAGAGCAGAAGTGGAAGTTTATTAAAAACGCTTTAGAATAGAAAAGAAAGGAAAGAACCCTTGGAAGAGATCTAAGTGGGCACCTGAAGGTCAAAGAGAGAAAAAGGGGCACCCTTTAATCTTGATTCTGGGACTTTATAGGCTCCCCTCTTTCCCATGATTCTTCCCCTAGGATGGGCTTTCCGCATGAGCAGTGCTTTCCTTACCCTTCTGATTGAGCATGCACAGTGTTCAGAAAGTTACAGGCACGCCCATCTGAGGTTTTTGTCCTTTCTTCAGTGCCTTGTGCCCCCAGAACATCATACTTCGCCATTTGTCTCTTAATATGCATGCCCAAGAAGCTGCTTTTCCCTGGGGCTTGCATTCAGTGAACACTTTTAATATTAACAGGTATGAACCATCAAGAGAATGTCTGTCCCTGGCTGCCGAATTATCATTTTTAGAGAAGCAGTGCGATAATTGCTGAACCATCACCTAACATTTCTAGTGGGTAGGGGAGAGCCCTCTTCTGCTCTGCTTATGCCTAACTACCTATAACAGCTTGATTGATTCTAAATTGTTTTCCTAACTGAAAAGAATACTTAAGGTAATAGAATCCAGGTGAGAGTAGAGAGGATGAGTTTTGAGAGGAATATGTTGAATTTTAAGTGGAAATATCTGGTATGATTTGGGGAAAAAGTCTTCATTTTACTAAAGCAATCCAAGTTGGAAGCATCCAACTATCAAATACGGGTCATAGAAAAAGACATGTAAAGTAGACATTATCAAGTAGTAGATAATAATAGAATCAAGTTAGTAAAATAAGAGCATTTAAAGTTCCTGCTATCAATAACTTCCACATTCCTACCTCTCCATCCCATCTTCTAGATATGTCAGTTGCTGTAGTTGACTTCTCCTTCCTTGAAATTTTGTCTTCATATGGCTTCGCTTCTGTGATGCCTTATTTTCTTGTTTGATGCTATCTCATGTACAATATTTCTTTTCACATTCTCTCTCTGTGACTAAAAAAGCCTAAGGCTCAATGTTCTGATCTCTTTTCTACCAAAGCTATTTACTAAACAATGTCTCTTCCCAACATATGCCCTCTCAATCTGTTTACCACAGAGTAGTCAGTGATACTTTTAAATGTAATCCAGATAATATTCCTCATTTAAAAATCTCCAATGGCTTTCAGATACATTCATAGGGCACTATAAATACTTACAATGCCCTATGAGTCTCTGTGTTATCTTCCCTCTGTGAATTAGGTTCACTAATAACCAGTCTCAAGGAAATAGTCTCACTGCATAAAGCACAGCAGGAGATCATCACTAGGTGAACTACCAGGAATAGGAGTTGAGCGCTTCCACCCGTAGCATCCTCCTCTGCAAGGCTGCCAATGCGAGTCTGGTGAGACAGAACACACTCACATGCCACAGGTTGTAGGAAGCGCGTTTACTATGGGCACATGGCTGCAAGAGAGAAAAGTAGGCCTGGGATCCGTTGTGAGCCAGTCCCCCAAGGCTCAAGAAAGCTGCCTGGTGCAGATAAAGACCTGAGTGCATGTGCCTCCACTTACACTGTAGCTGAAGGACCCTGAAAGGCAGCCTGTCCACTCTGGGTTATATACCTTATGGGCTATATGACTTACTGTGCAGAGATTTCAACTACATCCTGCTTCCAGGGGAGAGAGAAGCAAAGCCTGGGCTGACCTGGGCATTTCCTTCCTGACTCAAAATGGTGCATTCCCCAGCAGGGACAGTGTAACAAAGCTTGGACTGTTGCATTACCAGCACATTCTACAGTTATTCTTGAAAAACATCAGAAAGAAAGGGGGAAGAACTGGGTTGATTGAGGACCACTGGAGAACTGTCCTGCACTATCAGCTAATGTTCTTTCTCATCTCATCTCTTCATTTCCCCCTCACTCACTGTCTTCAGCTGCAGTGGAAGCCTTGCGTTTTCTAAGCACATGACTCACCCTGACACGTCAGAGCCTTTTCACTGTTTACTCTGTCGACAGTGTGCTTCCTCCAGAAGGTCACAAACTATTTTGGAGCCTTAGGTTTCTCAACAAATGTCCCAAATAAGAGAAGTCTTCCATACATATCATACCTTAAATAGCATCCTTATGCCACTAGTCCCTGACTACTCATGTGCTCTAATTATATTTTCTTCTGTGTAATGATCATTAGGAAATATTATTCTCTCTCACAGCCCAGAATACGATTAACACAAAGAAGGAAATGTTTCTGTTTTGTCCTCTAAAGAATTCCTGGTATCTACAGCAGTATCTGACATTTATAGATACTCAATTGATATTTATAGGTACTCAATTTATATTTCTCCAGCGACTAAATGAACAAATATAATTAAGTTCCAGGTATAGGGAACTTATATCTGCAACTTATACATCTGCAAAAGCCGCTGAAAAGATACAACTCAACATAATAAGATAACTCTCTCAGAGCTCATAGCTGCACCGAAGAACATCCACTTTAACTTGTTTAAACAGGAAATTATTTAAGGACATCTGGTAACTCAAAGGATCTCCTAGAAGGCCAGATTGTTAGTCTCAGAATTAAGAATTGCGTAATACTAACAACACACCGTGGTGGTTCTCTAGTGAAAACGCCGCAACTGGGCAAAAACAGGCCAGAGAACTCTGCTTATACTGGGAATTGGATAATAGAACCTCTGCATTGTTGCAGTAAGTCTTATGTGAAGAATAGATTGCATGTGGTGCCCATTTCTTCACATTGTTGATTGTTATATCCAAATCTTACTTAAATGTATCTAGTTAGTAGAGCCCAAATAATAAGATAACATCTGTATGTAGGACAGGCAGGGAAAGTGAAATCTCTGATTTCTACACTAGAATGGCAGGCTTTATAAATCGAACTATTAGCAAAATTAGGAAGAGTGTTTGAATAGTGTTTGAGAACCCCTAGAGGAAAAGTAAGGAGAGTGGAAACAAGTTTCAAAATTACAATACAAAGGAGCTTGCGATCAAAGAAAAACATTAGGGGAAGGAGTTAATTCTTTCAAGCAATATTTATTTGAATGCCTCCTAGCAAGAAACATCTGGACCCTATACTACAATAGCTGGCAGCGATGAAAACGATTAATATCTAAGCAAATAATTGCCACAGAGGTATAAATTCTTTGCCAAGAGAATTACATTGTGCTGTAGGATCAAGTCTGTAAAGGGAAGGGAAAACTTTTTGGAGGAAATAATATTTTAGCAGATCATTTAAAAATGTTTTTTAAGTTAAGGAAAAAGGAAAAAAGGGAAGAGGAGTTTAAGGAGAGGAAGCAGTGGTGAGATTTCATGTACGTTTCAGGTACAAGAATCCATCTAAATTCTGATAGTGCAGACTATGTGGAAATTTTTAGTCAGTGATAAAAACTCATTATGCCAGCACTTTGGGAGGCCGAGGTGGGTGGATCACAAGGTCAGGAGTTCAAGACCCGCACGACCAACATGGTGAAACCCTGTCTCTACTAAAAATACAAAAATTAGCCGGGCATGGTAGCGCACCTATAATCCCAGCTATTCAGGAGGCTGAAGCAGGAAGAATTGCTTGAACTCGGGAGGTGGAGGTTGCAGTGAGCACTCCAGCCTGAGCGACAGAGTGGGACTCTGTCTCAAAAACCAAACAAAACAAAACTCATTATTTTTCTGATGAGTTTCAGAACTAAGATGGGCTTGATGCCCTTTTTCCAGAGCAGATTTAGAGAATAATCCATGTAGAATAATCCAATGTTTTAAAAATTAACCAGATAATAGTAGAGTGAAGGGAAAGTGGATCATTTATTTTAAAGGCTTAAATAATAAAAGAAGGGAAAATACAGTGAGACAAATGGTCAGACTGATTTTAAAAGAGTTTAATATGCTAAGAAAAAAGAACTAGGATTTCAGTGTAAGAAACACTAGGAAAAGAATTATGAAAGCAAAATGATAAAGTAAAAGAAAGATTACGCCATACCTGGGTAGTAGAATTTGCTTGTGAATGAAAGGGGGATGACTCTTCATGGAGATAAAGAAAACGAAACACTTTGATGTTTTGACAAAGGTTTTCAATCTATTACTGAATAAAAGTATGGAACTCATATCTACACGTTACAGCATTTTCATATAAAATTCATTTTCCATCCATCCATCCATATATATATTTGAAAAGTTGTATATACTTTTATGTATATTTATTTATTTATCATATATATATTATAACTTATGTACCAAAGCCTTAGTGTATGGCAAACCACAAATCCTGAGATTATGGAAATTTTCCAAACAAGTTTTAGTTGAAATCTATTCAAGTAAATGGACTGCAGAGCAAAGGATCATGATCAGTTCCTGAAACAACATCCACTGTGTTATGGACTGGAGGCTTCTAGGCATTTGCCGTCTCACTGTGTGCTTTCCTTAACACTATAAACATGCCAAAGGCTGCTTTTAAAGAATAGTATATTTCCCTCTTGCAGTCTTCGAAAGGTGCTTTTGATTATCTTTCTAAGATGTATCCCCTTGTTAGATACGGCTTCTAGTATTAAGAATAAACAGTGATGTATTGTTTTCCTTATGCCATATGCCCTTTTATTTCTCTCCATCCCCTAATTTTCTTGTCTGCTGTGAAAACTTCACATATATCTCATTGATGTATGATGACACATCACATTATTTCTCCTGAGGTTATATTTTATATTTTTAATCACCTTTTTTTAATTAATGGCAAACAAAGATAGATGAAGGGAGAGTAAAGGGGTTATTTGTACATATACTCTACTGCAGTAGCCTAATTTTTTCCAAAGGTGATGCTCACCTCCAGCGTGAATTATTCATTAGTTTATTTAGAACCTATTTATTAGGCCAGGCACTCTGGCTCATGCCTGTAATCCCAGCATCTCAGCACTTTGGGAGACAGAGGGGAGAGGATCATTTGAGCGCAGGAGTTTGAGAGCAGCCTGGACAACATAATGAGGTTCCATCTCTACTAAAAAAAATTTCAACAGTAGCCAGGTATAGTGGTGCTCATCTGTAGTTCCCCCTACTCAAGAAGCTGAGGAGGAGGATCAACTGAGCCAAGGAATTCGAGACTATAATGAGCTATTACTGTGCCACTGTACTCCAGAATGGGGGACAGATGAAGACATATATATGTGTTTGTGTGTGCGTGTGTGTGCGTATACAAATATATATGTCCATGATGCTATTATATTCTAAGCCCTGTGTGCATGGAAAAAGGATGCAAAGAAAAGTAAAGTATCTATCTATGCTCCAGAACTATAGAGTATATGTACCTAAGGGGAGGAATTCACAACTTACAGCTATGAATTCTCAAATAATACTACATCAAAAATCAAGAGAGGGAATTAAGCTGTCTCATTGTATAACTCTTTAAAAATCTTGGTATTTAATCTATAGTTCTTAATCAACAATTCAACAATACAATAAATTACAATTCAGTTCATGAATGCTATTAGATATTGGAGGCATGACTATTTTTTGGTTTAAAAGTGATATTTGGGTGACTTATGCCTGTAATTCCCGTGTTTTGGGAAGCTGAGGCGGGCAGATTGCTTGAGCCTAGGAGTATAAGACTAGCCTGGGAAAATCGGTGAATCTTTGTCTCTTCAAAAAAATACAAAAACTAGACTGTGCAACAGAGAGAAACTCTGTCTAAAAACCAAACAAAACAATATTTGGTTCTAAAACTCATTTTTATGTAATTTTTCTTTTTTTTTTTTTTTAAGACATTCTCGCTCTGTTGCCAGGCTAGAGTGCAGTGGCACCATCTTGGCTCACTGCAACCTCCCCCTCCTGGGTTCAAGCAATCCTCCTGCCTCAGCCTCTGGAGTAGCTGGGACTACAGATGTGCACCACCATGCCTAGCTAATTTTTTTGTATTTTTAGTAGATACAGGGTTTCACCATTTTGGCCAGGATGGTCTTGATCTCTTGACCTCGTGATCTGCCCACCTCGGCCTCCCGAAGTGTGGGGTTACAGGCGTGAGCCACTGTGCCTGGCCAACTTACTCCATTTTTAAGAAACATGACAAAATATAGGCAAATAAAAATTTTAAATACATATCGTTTTGTATTATATTTGAGTAATGTAATTATATAATACATATTTTAAAATAATATTTTATACACAGTCATCAGCTATGTGTGTGGAAGGATAATAAGAAATGTATAAAAGGGTTAACATGCAATAATGCATCTTAATTGTGTTTGTAAAGGTCATATGCTTTTTAAAATCATACGCAGCAGGATGCTTAGGGACTTGCCTTTCTTTGAGGATTTTTTTTAACTTGGTTAGGAACATAATGACATAATAAATAATCATACATGAATTATGTATTAATATCATTAACCTTTTAAAACCACTTCCAAAATACCAAGTTTTTCTATAACTTGTGTAATAAATAATTTTTTACTTTTATGTAAAATGTGCATTTATTTTTTCAGTATTTTCTGCCAAAATATATATATTAAAAATTATTTTAATGTTAGTTCAACAAAGACTATAGACACTTATAAATTTGATTACTGTGCACTGTAGGCCATTCTTTAGGAACTTTATTAGCATGTTATTTCCCAGATTTAATAAATACAGTCTTTGTATCAATACTTTGTTCTTTGAGAATGTGTTCATTTTCTGTATCCATTGTTCCTTTCGTGATTGGGATCCTCTTGGCTTACCATCTGCTAGGTTTTACATATACAGATGCAGTCTGTGGTAATATGTAATGAAAAATACGGAATACCTTGAAATTGAATATATGTGTACATATTTTGTTTAGCATTCCAGTTGACATTGAATGAAAGCGAATGTAACAATGTCTAAATAATTATGGTACAGTGATGTACATCAAAATGTGTCACCAGCCTTGAAATTCACTACAATAGAAATAAGACACATGCAAATATTGTAATTAATAAAAATCACATTGAGTATTTTGAAAGCATTAATACCACAGAGGTGAATGGGATGTAGCTGCATGTGACGTTACCTCACAGTGAACCTTTCCATATGATATTGCAATTAAAATATTTTATTAACATTTCTGTGTTTGAGGACAGAGTTTTGTATAATTATGACAGATGAGGTTGAACTTTCAAAGTGCTTTGCCTAGGTAGGTCAACAGATTTAGTATTTTAAATGAAATTATAAAGTTAATGTGTACTGTACAACTATGCCTAGAAAAGGAAATATGATTCACAGCAACTTTTTCACCCATATTCACATATATGTGTGTGGAGAGAGAGAGAAAGTGCATGTGTATGTTCTTGCATGCTACAGAAAGAACTCATTTGAGTATCTGAGGAATAATACTTGCCTCATTTACCAGTCAGCAAACTTTAAAATATCGGCTTTGTTAATTTTATCTCAGAGATTACTTTGCTCCTCTCTCTCAATGACTGTTTATATCTGGCAAGATCTTTATAAAGTTGAAAGGTCTTCACCTTTCAACTTTACAAAACAGCAGGTCATTTCCAGGAGACCCTTATTTATCATCAAAACTCTGGTTTTATGGTTTGAATGGGATCCTTGACTTTCTTTTGTATTCATTTTGGCTGTATGTGGTAAGCAAGTATTCAATGGAAGAGGAAGACAATAACACAAAAGAATATGTGTGTCTAACCTCAGGAAACATTATATGTTTGTGTCAGTGCTGGTAACATTTCAAGGCTTATTCCACAGTGCTCCGCCTGTGTTGGAGTCACCAAAGGAAAACACAGTGCAAAACCAGTGCAGTATGCAGCCCCTATTCCCTGCAATAGACAATACTATTTGTAGTAATGCAAATATAGGCAGTTTCTTTTCTCCTTATTTGTAGTAATTTCTACCTTCAACTAGACCTGAATTCTAAATATTTTCTCACTTCCCTACTCCATAATTAGCTCTTGCCACAGCAATGAAAATGTGAGGCATGGCACTTTTCTCTCCTTCACTAATATTTCCCATGTTGCCACTATTTAGAGATTTCATCATATTGCTGAGAGTAAAAATTATCCCATTGTGACAGATGGGAAAAATAAAACTGAAAATGTTATATATTGGCTTCAGTTGGTAGTTAGAACAAGAGCTCAAAAACTCAGACGTTCATTCCCAATCTGTAAAGCTCAGTAGGCCAAAGGAGTAGTATTTTGGATTTTTTTGTTGTTGTTTCTTGTTTTACAAGTTGCTATTTTAAACAGTCTCAAAGTTCACATCTGGCATGCTGGAACGAGGTCTTTAAAATGATCATCTCACTGTGTGAACCTTCACCCGTTATCTTTGAATAGCATACAGTACTTGTCTTGAGGAAGAGAAAAGCTTCCGAACCATAACAACCCTTGAGTGAAAGGCTTTGGCTCTACCCGCCAGTGTTAATTCCACTTTATTTCAAAGGCTATCCTGGTGAGAAAATTTTAAAAAGGAAGAAAAAAAAACACAAAAATGAGTATCTTAAGAGTACAATCTGTCACTCTTTATGAAACATCCAAGAAAGTAGGCTGCAAAACTCTAGGAAGGATTGTCTATATTCATAAAATCCTGATTCACTTCCAAAGGTGCATCGTAGTTATTAATACTACTGTTCTAAAATTTTCCCTCTACTCAGTAAAATTGCATGTAGTACCATTCTTAGGAATTTGTCATAGTAACAGACAAACCAAGAAAAAAGAAATAAACGATGTATTTTCAACACATATTTGTTAATTAAAATCAAAATCTCAGCTTTAACTTTGAGAAATACACTAAAATAACCATAATAATAATGTAGCCTTTTGGGGGATGTCATGAGTAGTCCATCAATGTCCTATGTTTAATATAACCTATTTCTACAATTTCTTCTTAACCATTTTAATCGCTTGGTGGCAGGTGAAGAGATGTGAATCTGCAAGAATGGTAACAGAGAGCCATTGTAATAAATGTAAATGACTATATAAAAAGAGAAAATAATTACATGCAGGATAATATATGCACTTCTTTACCAAGCATATCTTTCATAATTATGGACTATGTCATCATGCACCTTCAAAAATGCTAAATCATTTTACTTGTGGGAGTCAAAGGTGGGCAGGGAAGACACATCTCTAAAGTTGGCTATGCGTTGTGTAGGGTAAATGCCAGATGGTACGTACAAAGAAAGTGGCTAAAACTAACAGTGTGTTTGCTGTTGTCCATGTGTCACAGGGAAGAAAGTGGTCTAGCACAGAAAGAATTGCCTAATAATTCTGTGGCCCAAGTACTGAGGTTGAGAAGGAGGGTGAAACTTGAGGGGATTGTCCCTAGCACACTGTATATGCCCTCAAGAAACCTGGAATATTTGCTTTTTAGTAAACATTTCATTATATCAAGTAATATTTAGTATAATTAGATTTGAAAAATTTGTTCTTAGAAGCTGTTAGTAAGACTAACAATGAAGAATCTCCAGGAGCTGATGGGGTTAGTAAAGAGCATGCATTTAGCTGCTAAATGAATCGTTAATGCATCCCTGAGACACTGGGAGGGGAGGGGAAATTGATGTGATAATAAACACTAAAGAGCTTCACAAAGGCACCCTGTAGATTTACCTTTTTTTTTTCTCCTTGATAGAAGAAACCAAGTAATCATAAAAAAAATAACTTAATTAGATAGTGACATCTTTTTTACCAAAGTAAAGGAGAGAGTGGGTACTGAGAAAGGTGGAGAAAGGCAAGCAAGACTCAAAAACCACATGTTATAGATGAGCCTGTGTTAAAAATGTGCAAGCTAATTGAAGGATGTGTCTCCTGAGATTCTGTTGCCTCTATTTCAGTTATCTCAGTTTAAATTACGCTCTGTTTCTGAAGACAGATAGATATGTGTGTGGGTGTGTGTGTGTGTATATTCACTTTACAGTGATAACATCAGTAACTCTGTAGTTTATAAATGTGAGAAAAGGTTTTCCCTCTAAGAATAATGGTTTAATTTGTTTTATTACTTAGGTTTCATTTAGAGGTGTTAGTGTACCAAAATGAACCATGTATATTGATGTTTTTGTTTGTTTTATGCTTTAAATATTACTTCAATATCAACCTCCTAATAACAATTATTTTCTTCACCTTGTAGGTATTTTGAAGGTAATAAATGGCAATACACTGCCAAAGAAATGAATGAATTTATTTATTGAATAAAATTTTTTTAAACTTAAAAAAATCAATGTAGACAATTACAAACATTAGTAATAGGGTTTGATTATTTTATTATATAGTACCTACCATTGTAATTCATTTAAATGTATAACATAAGACGATAATACAATGTCTATGTTGTAAGCTTGTTTCCAACATTAGAAAGAGAGGTCTGCATTCAGGGAATCCTCTCTTCTGAAATCTCAGACTATATTTTAATGCTAGCCATTATCTTAAAACTTCTATTTATCTTACGAAGAGGTCATAACAAGGTGTTATACATACTTCAGAATCAATTCATTGCTACATGTTGAATATATGCTGACAGCAAAATCATTATTGTTTATTACTTTGTAAAATACAGGTAGGAACTCTCATAGAGAATAAAGAAAACTCCCATAGAGGATAAAGAAAATTGAGATTTCTAATATATGAACAAGTAGTTTATTACTTTTTAAAGTAATAAATCAGACTAAAAATATTTTAATACTAAGAAGATAATAATTAAAGACTAGATCCCAGTTTTCTCACAACATATGTTTTAAGTATTTACATAATTTAAGTGTATGCGTTCCTTAGGCCTTAGCAATTAAAATTATAGCTAAAATTTAGGTGTTTTCCAAGTGCTTTACTTACATTGTCTCTTGAAACCTTTACCAAATTCCTGTCACGTAATTATTACCAAATGCATTTCACAGATAAAGAAACTGAATTCTATAAAGTTTAAGTATCATCCAAGAAACAGATGTAAAACGTTTTAGACACACTTTAAGCTCAGATTTTTCTGATACCCAAAATCCTCTTTCATCATTGGGGTGGGTATAGAGGTGAGGGTGAATCATTAAAACAAAAAAGCACTTGCCCATCCTAAACAGGCTAGGTAGAGCTTCTCTGGGAGTCTTTGTTACCTGAGTCAAGGGCAGCTAGAGTTTGTTGCCCCTCATAATTGTATCCATTGTAACTTCAAAACTGGGCATGCAATAATACTTCTCTCATTAAATGAAAATGTTCACCTACGCCCAAGTCATTCCTGCATGTTGGGTTTCAGAACCATGATCTTAGATCCACAAGGTATGTAAATAAATACATATTTCCAATCACTATTAAAAGTGTAAGAAATAAAATTAGAAATCTACATACTACTTTTCTAAAAAAAAATATTAATATTTAATAGTCAATTAAGCAACAGTATTCTCATTGACATTTTCTTTTCAATAGATAATTCTTTCTTGTGAGACTATAGATTTCTTCAAGAGGGTATCAATAAAATGATTTTCAATTCAAGTAAAAAACATTTTTATCTCAAAGGTAAAGAGAGTTCATGTTCTGCATAGTTTCAATGACAAGAGGCAGAAAAATATTTATAAACAGGGAAAATTGGTAGAAATGGCATGGTGATCACTCACACAGTACTAACGACTTTGTAACCAGTATATTTCACAGCAAGAGTAGAGGTCTCACCAGTAATGAGAACAAGAGTTGAAAATTTATCAGAAAATAGGAATCCATTAATTGTCAAAACATTTCAATGACAGACAGGGAAAAGATGGAAACTATCATTATCCCTGGGAGTTAAAGCCAAGAATAAATCAATTGTTATCTATATTTGCTACAATGATGCTAAAATATATTACCACTAGATATTACTGAAAGGGGGAGTACCCTGATCCTGTCATATGACTTGCCAATAGGGGTGTGGCTCATTTGTTTGGCTGCCTTGTGCTCAAACCCCTTATGGGAGGGGGAGCCCGTAGACAAGAAGGTGTAGGAGCTGGGGTGAGTGATTCTGGGCTCTGGCCCAATGATAGCATCCAAAGATGTATTACAGTTAATGCTCTTTTAGCAATTGCCATCTGCAGATGACTGAGTGTTAAACCAGCTCAGTGTACAGTCAGGATGACAGCCTTTTACACCCTGCCCTCTTGGTACCTGAGTCCTTGTCTGGCACCTAGGAAGAATCAGGTCACTTGAACTTGACAGATAGTAAATTCAGAGATTTTCTTGAGTGGTGGAGGTGGCTATCAGTGGGATGGATGGGGAGCTAGAAAGGGGATGAAGTGGGAAGATGATTTTCCCCTGGAGTTCGGCCATCCCACAGCTGACCTCCTCTCCAGCCATCCTCAGGAGAGCTCCTCTCAACGTCAAGATACCCCTTTTCTTCTCTCCTTCTATACCACACTGCTCTGCTGCTCTTCTGCTCTTCCACTTGTGGAGCCTAGAGTTTGGGGTTATGTGGGTACAGGATAGGGGGACATAGTGTGCCAAAAGTCAACATTTGGGTGTAAAAACAGGAATGCCTGTTCCCATTTAGGGTAATGAGTTTCTGGCTTGAAGGTGGGATTTTTGCCAAAGAACTGCCCTCTTCTACCCAGTATTTCCCTGTGTCTGGTCCATATCATTACAGCTACATAATAAATAACTAGGTATAGTTATTTGCATTCCCAATGCGTCTTTTCCATTTACTGTCCCTACAATCTGTTTCAGCTTTTGCAAAAAATCTCTATGTCTAAAGGATTCCATATAAAATCACTCCTAAGCATTTCTTAGAAAATGTAGTTGGAAAACAGGAGCAAATATATGCAGATGTGTTAATTGCAACAATTTTTGTAATAAAAATATGATAAAACAGTCTAAGTTTCCATTGGTGGTGGACCAGTTCTGCACATTCTGATACATTAATAAAATATAGTTAAACCATTAGACAAATCTGGTAATTACCATGGACATCTAAACAAAGTGAAACAAAACAAAACAATCCCAAGAACCCATTGCAAAGTATAATTATAAATGTTCATATAAAATGCAACACATTGTGTTACACATAAATGCATTTTCCCTGTCTTATACATACCATGTCATCCACTGTTCTTCCACTTAATTTTTCAACATTCTCTCTTCTCTACCTGTATACATGGGATATACATTCCAGCTACTAACCATGCCTTAAGCACAACTTTTACTATACAAATAATTGTTTTCCTTTTTGGTGGGGGGCTTTTCAGTAAATATAATAAATTTATTATATTTTTACCTCAAGAGTCTGCCTTTTGAAATCCTGCAGGCATAATCCCCTCCTATCCATGAGTGATACTTTCCAACCTGAACCCATAAATAGTGTCAGATCCTACATTTGCTATATAGTTTTTCTATACATACATACACATGATAACGTTTAATTTATAAATTAGGCAGATTAAGAGATCAACAACAATAAATAATAATAAAATAGAATCAGTAAGTAAAAATAAAAGTTACTGGAACATAAGCACTGCATACCACAGCCACAGATCTGATCACTGAAATGGCTACTAAGTGACTCATGAGTGGATACATTGGAGAAAGAGATAATTAACATCCTAGACTGGATGGAGTGGCTTGGTGCAAGAATTCATCACATTACTCAGAACTGCACACCATTAAAAATACATAAATTGTTTATTTCTAGAATTTTTTTACTTAATATTTTCCCACCATAGTTGACCATGGGTAACTGAAACTGAAAAGTGCAACGTTGGATAAGAGAGCACTACTGAGCTTCTCAGTGGTAAACTCAAACGTAGCTTCTTTCAGGAAGTTTTTTATAATTCCCACAGAAGTTAGTAAGCTTAGAACTACTTTGTTTTTGACCCAAATAATTTCTTGTTGTAAAGATTGCCTGGGGCATTATAAGATGTGTAACAGCATCCCTGGCTTTTACTCGCTGTATGTCACAGCACCCTTAGTTATGAAAACCTAAAATGTCTACAGACATTGTCAAGTGTGTGTGTCTCTGTGTGTAAGGGGGAAGGTGTTTCTGTGCCACATTTCTCCTGGTTGAGAACCAGTGTCCTATTGGAGCACTGTCTCAATCACTCTTTACACTCTTATGATACTTTATTTGTATAGCACTTCTCTTTTATAACATAACATCTTCATGTCACATTTTAGTAAGCTGTGTCTTTAATCATCTCTCCGATTTTGCATGACAAAGGGTGCTTAATGCATATTTCATACACAGTATTGTACCAAAGTATTTTTCAAATAGTGGGTGCATTTTTTGATAGGTATAATTGAATCCCAATGCTTATTCACCATGTTTAAAGATAAATTCAGATTCATTAATAATGATTACATCTTTTGTTGTGGTGGTGGTTATGCTTCCTATGAGTACATATGGGTTTAAAATACCAGGGATCAAGAGGCTATTTGACATTATCTTTCTTGTATCCCTAATAAAAGGCCACCAGATGAAGAAGGGTATCATGATTTTTGTTTAAAAATAGCTCACGTTGTTATAGCTTAGCTAATTAAAACAAATGCTAGCACATCTTCTGAGGTAATTAATAATACTCTACAACAAACACACCCCTTTGTAAAAAAGCAAAAAATATATTAAGGATAAAGGATAAGTATATTAAGGATTCATTATTTGGTTCAAAGAGGAATTTAAATTATTTCTATGTCTACATATTTACACTATATGTCATGAACACTAGGAGCAAGATAAAATACGTAAAAACATAGAACCTAGATTACTTCATTTTTACTATTTGACGCTTTTTAGTCTAAACATTTTTATGCTCAAATGTTGAAAATATTTTAAACTGTATCTCTCTTGTTGACAGAAGCCTTCTCTTTGCACAATAAGTTTTTTCTCTTTCAAAAATAAAAAAATGCTTATTATAGTAAGCTGCTATAACTTACTCCTAACTCTTTTATTCTGGTAAGTATTATTACTAATTGAATAAATATTTTTTATCATTATTGCCTGCCTATTTTCTTAGAGAAGAAAATATAATAAATTAGAATATGGTAGAGATTTTAGAGCAAAGGTCACTTTCAGCCAAGAAAGTGACAGTTTATCATTGACAGGGTGACACTGATGAAAGAAGGTAGGAGTTACAGCTTATTGTGTTTGTCAGGACAGTAATATGTTGATAACATTGATTCATCAATAAATATTTCGTGTGTGTTAACTATTTTCTGCTGAAGAAAGCAGAAAAATCTAATGTATGCTAAGGAAACAATTTCTTATTAAATAGGTTTGATATTTTTAAAAACTACATGAAAAAGTACAGTCAGATAATTTTTAATATTTAAAATATCTTCCAATATGTATACTTACTTCTCAGTGTTCTTTACCAACAAATAATGGCTAATCATAACATACAAAAGTAATACATAAGTGCTTAGAAAGAATAGATTTGGCTGCCTGAGAGTTCAGGCTTGTTTTGTGAAAACAAATCAAATCCCACAGAGGTAGATGAAATTATAGGATATTACATGTAAAGGTGAGTAAAGAAGCACAGTTAGTGGCACTGTCCTTTGGAGCACACCATATGGTCCATCTCTTAAGACCCAGTGCCAAGGTGCTTCAAAGGAAATCCTGTGTTTGAAATCTTGCTTTGCGTGTTGTCAGTGCACTTTTTTTTAATCTAGTCTACTTTAAATTTTTTCACCTTAACTCTTCATACAGCTGCTGCTACTTTGTCAACTATAATTAACTTTCTAAAATTAGGTTCATAACGGTATACTAGGATATTTTTAACTGCTTTCTTCCGTGTCTGGACTCATCCCCAAAGTATGCTACTGTGCCCTATAGGAAATAATTGTGCTTACCAGGAACCATCTGCAGATCTCATGCAAACCTCTAAAAATATGTCTGCCTGTTTATAAGTCCTTTTCTTTTCTTGACAGATCCATTTCTGTTAATTACAATTATCTATGTCATCATGGAGACCTGTATCCATGACAAAAGTTTTGAAACACTTTTGATCCTCTCTTTCAATCAAAAATTATTTCCCAGTCATTACTTGAATCAAACGTTCTGACAGCTTTCCTTTTTATTTCTTCCCAACTACTCCTATCTAGAACATGCTTTCCCATTTGGCTTTATGGAGTTACAAGGACAAACGGGATTTGTGTGTGTGTGTGTGTGTGTGTGTGTGTGTGTGTGTGTGTGTGTGTACATGTATATATACGTGTATATATACACGTATATATAGACACACACACACATATATATATATATATATACATGTATATGCTAGCGTGTCTTCTGAGGTAATTAATAATACTCTACAACAAATACACCCCTTTTAAAATATATATATATATATGTGTGTGTATATATACACACACACATATATGTGTATATATACACACACGTGTATATATATGTGTGTATATATACACACACACATATGTGTATATATATGTGTATATATACATGTGTGTATATACACATATATATATTTATATATGTATATATATGTAAGGTATAAAATATATTTTGATATGTATACATCGTGAAAGGATCACTATAATCAAACTAATTAACATATCCATCACTCATATAGGATTTCTTTCTCTCTCTTTTCTTTTCTTTCTTTTCTTTCTTTATTCCCTCCCTCTCCCCTCCCTTACTCTCTTGCTTCCTTTCTTTCCTTTATTTCTTCTTTCTTTCCTTCCTTTCATCTTTCAAAGGGCACTTAAGATCTACCCTCAGCAGATTTCATAGACTATTTTAACTATAGTCACCATGCTGTACATTAGATTTCCATAATGTATGTAAGTAAAACTCTTGCACCCTTTGATCAACAGCTCTCATTTCCCCCTCTACTGCCTTGGCCACCATATTCTCTCTGCTTCTATGAGTTGGCCTACTTTATATTGCACATATAAGTGGGATCATATATTTGTCTTTCTTTATCTGCCTTATTTCACTTAGCATAATGTTCTTCAGATTAATCAATATTGTATCAAAGAGCAGAATTTTCTTTTAAAGGCTGAATAATATTCTATGGTATATATTCACCACTTTTTATTAATTCATATTTGATAGGAATTTAGGGTTTTTTCCGTATCTTGGTGGTTGTTAATAATGTGGCAGTGAACATGGGAGTGCATATGTAGTGCTTTTTGTGTCTCCATTCTTCCAGTGTCTCTCCAAACACTTTCATACAACGCAGACTAATAGCTCTAAAGCAATAGTTTCTAACTTCCCATGGAATAAAATAACAATGACTAAATCTGAACCCTTTATCAAACCTGAACTGCATTTGGTTTTCTGGTTGATAGAAATAATGAGATTGATGACTTAAGCATGAGCAGTATCTATAATTTTATAAATCATATGCTTTTGCCCAATTTGTTTGAGTTCATTTATGTAATTTTTCCTAAAGTAAATAATAAGCATTCTTACACATTTTTGCAAGTGTAAAATAATGTTATATTCACAAATGCATGTTACATATTCTAAAGCAAAACACAAATGTAATAGTACTGGTAATAGAAAGAGAAGGAGGAATAACTTTTTCTCGGTATAATTTTGAACAGTTATTTAAATAATTTTCTATATTCAAAGAAATATATGGTTATATCCATTCACTTTCACATTCTGTTACTGATACTGACAGGAGTCAGAAAATATTGGGTAAAAGAAGGCAGTTTCCCAGCAGAGGCCCTACCTTCATGCCTGGAAACCCACAGCCGTAAATGAGAACAGGCATTCCTGTTTTCATGCCCCAAAAGTTGTCTTTTGGCCCATCATACTGATCCTGTACCCATATAAACTCTGAACCCCAAGCTCCAGAGGAAGTTGGGCAGGTGAATGGCAGAATGGTGCAACAGAGAAGGGTAAGAGAAGGAGCATCTGAACACCAAGAGGAATTTGGCTGGGGATGATTAGGGAAGAGATTGGCTGCTGGATGGCCAAACTCCAGGGGAAGATCATCTTCCCACTCTATCTCCCTTCCAGCCCTCCACCAACAGTCACCTCACCACTCAATAAAACCCTCACATTCACTTGAGGTCTATTTGTGACCTGGTTCTTCCTGGACACCAGTTAAGGACCTGGGTACTGAAAGGATACTAAGCCAGTTAACACTTACGCTGTCTATGGACTGCAAAGCTCAAAGACGGCACTCTAACACACATCCACTTGGGCTTCTTGAGTTTCAGACACACGCCCCTAGATACTATCACGGGGCCAGAGCCCAAAGTACTCACCTGGACTCCTGCACCTCGCCATCTGAGTGTTCCCCCTCCAGTAAGAGGTGTGACCAGGAAGCGGCTGAACAGAGAGCCACACCCCTGCTGCATGTTCCTCCTGTATTGGGGGTACAGGGAACTCTTCCCTCACGTTACTAGGCACAAATGATGCTGCTCAGTCATTAATCATTGGCCCTCTCTTTAACATAGTAGCCATCTCAGTCCCTTTGCCTCTGGAATCCAAAGCCTAATGTGATTTCCGCTCTGAAATCCTGGAACTAATTATATTAAGACATACATGACAATAAATCATCTTTTAGCATATATGGAGCATTCACTTAAAAATTTTATTTTATTTGCTTATTTGTTTTGTTATATGATTATAATCTCTTCAGTAGGAAAAAAGTGAATATTAAGACCAGTATTGTCACCATGAACATCTGCCATAATTTTCAGAGTGAAGAGTCAGAGGAAAGTCTCCTATTAGTAAATAACTTCCACATGACCACTCTACATATTTTCACTTTTCAATGTTAAGTTTATATTTGTCACATATTTGTGATTTTACCAGATTGTCCGGATAGGCAAACAAGTATTTATTTATATTTATCCATTAATGGACATTCCCCAAATTTATATTTTATGCCAAGAGCTAAAGTGTCAGTTCCATAAAACATACAAAGGTATTTTGTTTGATAACATTTTTTTTTTTTTTTAGTTTTAGAAACTGCATTACTTTTCCGATGTTGGGGAAAATTGGCTTCTGGTTGATATCATTTGGATTTAAAGTCTCTTTGTTAATGAATCTTTATTTTGAAGGGGCGTTCCTGGCTAAACAGTTAATTCTCTTTTTCCACTGTCCCAGTCTCTGTAAATTTCTTCTTTTTTTCCTGACATTAAAAATAATCCTCTTCATTTTCTCATCTCAGTCTTAATTGATTCAACTTATTTTGCATAATGCAATAATAATGGTTATTTTTGGTATATTACACCTGGCATGTTACTTAATATTTTTCTTACTTACTTGAGTTTATATTATAATACTGTTTGATAACTGACCACTTTACAGCATCTTGAAAGCAAAATAGATTATACAGAAAAATACTAACTAATGATTCCTGTTTTGAAGGAATTTGAGGAAAACTGAATTATTTTCAAAGCATATAAAGGATCTTAAAAATAATAGCATACGATGTAATAAATTGTAGAATTGCATGTAGAATGAGAATACATTTTCTAAGGGGATGAAAAAACTTCATAGGCAATTAAATTTTGAATTGAGGCTAAAATATCAGGTAGAAATCTGATAAGCAGAGGTGGGGAGAACGTAGATACTTATTTATTACCAAAAAGAAAAGCTGTAAGTAGACTTGAAAGACAAATGAAATAGTAAAGTAGAAAAGTATTTGCAATGAGGCAGGAGACAAAAATTTTGTGCCTTTAAAATAAAGAGATCTAATAAATAAGAAAAGCATGAGCAACTCAATAAAAATGGTTAAGAAATAAATAATCCGTGATAACAAATAAATTTACTAAAGAAATGTCAAACACAAAATTTATTACATATGTTGTATATGTGTTAATCTGTATGGCTAGCCAAAAAAAATAAGGTTATAATATTTATGACTGATGAGCCTTCTATATGTAGGACATTAATTGGTACAATGGACAGATCCACACACATATAAATAAATATAGGCTTTATTTAGAACTATAAATTAACTTAAGATTTTTTTTTTTTTTTTTTTTTTTTTTTTTTTTTTTTTTTTACATGTGAACACAATTTACCCAGGGGGGATAAAATTGGAAAAAAACAGGAACCAGGCAAAAACCC
>CAUYLZ010085649.1:0-18872 GCA_963573645.1 Pithecia hirsuta | reverse complement strand
AGCCACTCGGGAGGCTGAGGCAGGAGAATTGCTTGAAACCGGAAAACGGAAGTCGCAGTGAGCCGGGATCGCGCCACTGCACTCCAGCCTGGCGATAGAGTGAGACTCTGTCTCAAAAAAAAAAAAAAAAAAAAAAAAGATAAGCAAATTAGTTTTTTAAAGGAAGGTATAGACCTCCAGATCTATTTTGCATGAGTTCTAAAACATAGTTCGCAGACCATTAGGGAGCCTGAAAAAGCGTATTAAAAGATGACTCAGTCCCTGAATGACTGCCGTTTCCCTCACAAATCTTAAAGATGCCAATTTTTATTGGTGACAACCAGTCATGGTCAGGTATCCACTAGTCCTGTGCCAGGACCAGGCAAGGTGGCAGAATCCCCAAATCAGATTTTTATTTTATTTATTTTATTTTATTATTTTATTTATTTTATTTTATTTATTTTATATTTTATTTTATTTATTTTATTTTATTTTATTTATTTTATTTTGAAACGGAGTTTTGCTCTTGTCGCCCAGTCTGGAGTGCAATGGTGAGACCTTGGCTCACGGCAACCTCCACCTCCCAGGTTCAAGCGAGTCTCCTGCCTCAGCCTCCCAAAGTAGCTGGAATTCCAGGTGCATGCCACCACGCCTAATTATTTTGTATTTTTCGTAGAGATGGGGTTTCACCATGTTGGCCAGGCTGATCTCAAATCCCTGACCTCAGCTGATTCGCATGCCCGGGCCTTCCAAAGTGCTGCGATTACAAGCATGAGCCACTGTGCCCAGTCAATCACATCTTTTCTTACATCTCCTTTCCCACATTGCACTCGTAGACCCTTCCTCCCCAGGACAGCGTGGCCCTCATTTTTTTTGTAGCATGCTGTTAGCCCTGCACCACCGCACCACCCAAGGCTTACAGCATCTGGACTTTACCTCTGAAGATCAGACAAAGACAATGCTGACTGGGGAAACCCAATCTGGTTTTATTCTTAGCCCATGATAGTTACGGGAAACTGGGAGCTGATGGACATGATGAAGATACTGAGAACGGCACTCAAAAATCCAGCTCAAAATCCATCATTAGACATATTCCCTGAACTCATCTAATCATTTGAGTCCTACACTAGTCCCTTCCTACAATGCATATTCTGACTGGGATTCTGGTGTATTTATGGAAGACATGATCACAGAGTTAGGATTGTAAAAGAGTGCGATATTTAAAGAACTATACTACAGGAAAAAATGTGTCTCTGCCAGCCTTCAGGGAAAAAAAAAAACAGTTCCCTAAGACATCAAGCCATAGTCTCCCTTTCCTACACTCATGTGCAACATAGGATCCCTTCCTAGGTCACTAAGGCCACAGTAGAGAAAAGGACATTCAAGACAGGGAGATGAGAACTCAAGATCCTCAGAAGAGGAGAAGAAGGGGCACCCTGTGATCAATTTCAAAATGGCTACTTGATCTATGTGCTGGCAACATAACATTTGTTTTACTAAAACATAAAGGATCAGTGGAACGCAGTGGCTCATGCCTATAATCCCAGAACTTTGGGATGCTGAGGCGGGCAGATCACCTGAGGTCAGGAGTTTGAGGCCAGCCTGGCCAATATGGTGAAACCCCGTCTCTACTAAAAATACAAAAATTAGCCAGGCATGGTGGTGGGTACCTGTAATCCCAGCTAATTAGGAAACTGAGGCATGAAAATCGCTTGAACCTGGGAGGTGGAGGTTGCAATGAGCAAAGACTGCTCCATTGCACCCCAGCCTGGGCAACAAGAGTAAAACTCCATCTCAAAATAAAAAAAGGATCAATTGTTTGGTTGGAATTTAATTTTTATTTTTTAACTATTCATAATCTGTAGTGTTGTCTTATCATGCTGAGGCTGATTTGAATAACTACAGATTTACCAAAAAGTTCTTATAAAATTCCTGATTTATTAACTCTTTTTCCTAAATTGGGCAACTTCCAAAAGTCTCTAACGAAGTCAACTTTTTGTCTCTGTCCTCCTGTAGCTTATTCATAAGGGAACATTGGAAGTGCACGGACAGAGACTTTGTCAGCTGAAATACTAAGACTCTGGCATCGACACTAGGAGAAATACACAAGTACAAGCTGACCTTAATCTACATCCCACAGGTGTTGTTTTGACATTTTTAGTGCCCTCATCAAGAACCCTCCCGAAGTGGTTACTCAGCAGTTTAAGTATCATGCAAATCCATACCGCAGGCTTTGCTAAAAAACACAAAGGATGTCAGAAATATTTTTTCACTGGTAAAATGAATGATGCTCAGCATAGTGTTCAGTGAAAAAGATCTTATAAGTAAGTCCCTGGCAACCCTGAAGCCTGACCTTCAGTGTCATCAAGAAGCTCCTGGTCCTATGGCCTGATCTTTCCAGAGGTCTCTGTCACCTGACCCAGCATGTGCAGTGGGCGGGTCCTGCCAGCGAAACCCTCCTGTGTCACACCCAGGATGGGACACCCAACAGCGCAGAACCAAGCTACCAAAGCAGATTAGCTGATTGTGGTTTTTTAAAATAGACTTTTTTTTTTTTAAATATATTTTACTTTAAGTTCTGGAGTACATGTGCAGAACATGCAGATTTGTTACATAGGTATATATGAACCATGGTGATTTGCTGCACCTATAAACCCATCATCTAGATTTTAAGCCCCACATGCATTAGGTATTTGTCCTAACACACACATATACATGCACAGACACACACGCCCCCACACACATACATATATGTACACTCTCTCCTCTCCCTTTAAATGCTGTAACTGACCAAACAAATCTATTAGTGAAAGCCAAATTATTTAGGTCAGCTTGCAGAATGAGGATGTAGCCTTTAGTGGCTTTATTGATTTATTGAAGAAGGCTGGGCTCCAGCTGAAGCCAATGACTGGAAAGGTGTACTCTGGAGTTCTGTTTCTTGTCCCACACCTAATTTGCTGCTCCTGACACTCACTTTCAATTCCTTTTGCCCCATTTGCAAAATAATAGATATGATATCGTCTGTCTTACAGTGTCAATGCAAGGTGAGGGGCATCAAGCACCGCAAGAGGGAGGAAATATCAATTTCATTTTGCAGGTGAGGAAAGTGAAGTTATGTTAGGGAGCAAGCAGGAGGTCACTGTCTACTCGAGCAGAGGAAACCAGGACTAAAACGCCAGCATGGTGACCACAGCATCTCTGTGTCTGCGGATGGGGAGCCCTTGCTCCCACCTGCCTTGCATCACAAGATCAAGGTGACCAGAAGCAGCTCCTCTCTGGACCTTCGATGCGTTTGAAGTGCTGGATTAGAAGCCAAAGGGTAAGGATAATATATTTGTTGGTAATTTCATCAGAGGTGGCAGGAGATAGCGAAGGCCTTAACCCTGAAAAGGAGGCAGAGAGCAGTGCTGGCTATTTTCAAGGGCATGACATGCACGAGACAGGCATGTCTGAGTTGGGGAAAACCTGTGTTTTATCTCATCCTATGTCATGAGAGGGTCTCACGGACATTTCAACATGAGGCAATTATATGGTAAGAGTAATTTCCCTAAGCTGGTGGATATATTTGCTGCTTATTGAAATCAGGGATTATAAAAAGAGTTGAATGCAGCTGAGAAGGGATAACACTCCTGGATATGGGAAGAGCTAGGTCTATTTTGCAAAGTGGATAAACTGTTAGTGGTTCAACAATTTTTGAAAGCGATTTGCAAAACTGCTGTGGGGGACAGATAGGTAAATGTTGATTGATTCATTGAAGGATGCTGGGCTCCAGCTGAAGCCAATGACTGGAAACGTGTACTCTGGAGTTCTATTTCTTGTCCCACACCTAATTTGCTGCTCCTGAGGCAAGCTATTTCAATTCAGCATGCCCCAGCTTCCTCCTCAGATGGATTTCACCTCATTTGTTAGTAAGGCTTAAGCTGGCTGAAACACAGCCTACATAAGAACAAGGTGATATTGGCAAGTGGGTGGAAAAAAATTGGATAAAGAGGTCAAGTGAACAATGGTAATAAAGGCTGAATGTGTTTAGCCTGAAACGCTATGAGTTGCAGATTTATAACCATCATTGCTCCCTGAAATCCATAAGAACATTGACAGGAATAAAAGTCTGAGTGTCTCTGTGGGAAGTGTTTCCTCTAGGATCTAGGTCTTATTCACCCTATGATCCATGAATAAACTATTTAATAGCCCAGTGCTCTCCTTTTATTTTATTAAGAGATGACCATAAAGGTCAAACTTTAGTATCCTAGTCAGCAGAATCAAATTTCTTCCACTAAGACACTATGTCCTCATCTATGGCGTGATTCAGATTTAGTGTATTCAAATTGTATTCAGTTTTTTCAAGAGCTCCCAAATTGTCCAAGAAAGACATAATTCAAAGAGTGTGAAGTCCCTTGACTACAGGATCTGATAAACTTAACTTGAAATAAAAATAGTAATGAATAATTTATATTTAAAAATGTATTTCAGAAATATGAAGAAATGAAATTATGACACATGCCACAGCATAGATGAACCTTGAGTTGTTTTTCGCTTTTTTTTTTTTTTTTTTGGAGACAGAGTCTTCCACGGTCACCCAGGCTGGAGTGCAGTGGCACCTTCTCGGCGCACTGCAACCTCTGCCTCTCAGGTTCAAGCAATTCTCCAGCGTCAGCCTCCCCAGAAGCTGAGATTACAGGTGCACACCACCATACCCAGCTAATTTTTGTATTTTAGTAGAGATGGGGTTTCACCATGTTGGCCAAGCTGGTCTCAAGCTCCTGACCTCAAGTGACCCACCCAACTCGGCCTCCCAAAGTGCTGGGATTTCAGGCGTGAGCCACTGCGCTCCGAGGAACCTTGAGGATGTTGTGCTCAGTGAACTAAGCCAGTCATAAAAGGACAAATACTCTGTGAGTCCACATTAATGTGGTACCTAGAACAGTCAAATTCACAGAGACAGAAAATAGATGAGGGCTTACCAGGGTCTAGGAGGAGGAGAGAATTGAGAGTTATTGTTCAGTGGGTGCAGAGTTTCAGTTTGAGATGACAAAAAAATTCTGGAGAAAAACAGTGGTGATGGTAGCAAGTACGTGAATGTACTTACCCCTGAACTATACATGTAAAAATTGTTAAAATGGTGATTAGGTTATGCATATTTTATCACATTAAAGGGGTGTGTGTGTATTAAAGTAGATTTCTAACACTAAATATAAACAAAGACTTAACAACTGTATCAAGAAAAAGCACATAACATGGGTAAACTTGCAAAAAAAAAAATAGGGATACTTTTCCCAACTCTTAATTAGTCCTTATCCAGGGAAAATGTGACACAAACTTCACAATAAAGTCCTTGACTAGAACCTATGTAATCTCCGAGACATGTCTGTCTCTTCTCAGCAGGGGAATGAGGACCAGGAACGACAGGACAGAAAAGATGGGGAAATTGCTACTTTCTCACCCATGCTATTACCATGTATGGGTTTTGTAGTTGTTGTCGTTGGTTTGATTATTTTATTTCAAATAGCAGGACTTCATCAAATACAAAAACAAGCAACTATACATATTGAACATATGTTGGCTACAGTGAGTACTGAAGAGTTAAATTTGTTGAGAGTCTTTCCTGGGGTGTGTGGCCGTTGGCTATGCTGTATGTTGGATTTTTCGCGCGATCTGGTATTGTTCCTGTGGACACTCAGAGATGGCATGTTCTTGCTTCTTGGATTCAGGGGGGTTCTAGTAGTTGAACATGTATGAGTTTCCAAAGACATTAATTCCTAAATGCCACTAAATTTATAGCATGTCAAAATAATACATCTTCCTAATTAAAATTAAAAAATAGCCCCTGGAATAATTAACGAAGAGAAAAGAGGAAGCAAAAGGATGGTTTGGTATATTCCGACGGAGGAGAAATGAAAAACATAAAGGAGGTCAAGAAAAAGGAGAAGAAAAAGAGAAAACAAGTTGAAAGTAAGGATAGAGACGTAGGATTGCAGGCCTACATCTGTGAAAAGAATCAGAAATAGGGATGTGGACATGGCAACGTGGTTCTTAAGCCCTCCCTCGGGTTTACCTACTGAAATGTTAGCTAGATGGTGACATGGTCGAGAAGCTTAGAAGAGGCTATTAAAGAGGGCTGTGGACCCCGAAGCGCACAGATAAGGACACCACTTTACCATATTGGTTCAATAAACTGTCACCAGTCTAAGAAGAAGATGACGCAGCCAAACCCAATTACCCAGTCCGTAGAGACATAAAAGTGCAAAACATCTGCCCTTAGTCATGCATTTTTGTTAGGAGATGGGTAAATATTTAAAGTCATTCTCTACTTATTTAATGAATCCTTGCAGAGTATCAATTGCATTTAAAGCACCTTATCAATTTATGCCTAGAGTTCCATTATTGGAATGCTAAGCATGTGAGAGTTGTTTGTAACCTACTTTTCAAGGTCATCACCCAGGTCTGATTTTTCAAATTCAAAAAATTGCAACCTCAGGCATAAATGATTAAGGATGGTGCCCAAGTCTTTGAGTCCCCAAGAGGGACTAAAGCACACACTTACCCAGCTGAATATGCTGGGCAATGGGAAGGTGAGCCTCAAGCTTGCCTGGCTCTGTTGGATACAGACTCTCTGGTCTCCACCCCATTAGGTCCTATGGGAGCCCAAATTCAGGTGATGAAGTTAAGGGACTGCTCAGTGGGGAAGGGTGGTAGGGCACTTGGGGCCCTGTTGTAGTTTCTGCATCTGATATCCAGCAGGAATTAACATGATACAGCAGGAATTGAAATGTTGCACGCTTGTCCTTTCCAAGTGCTGCCTTTCCATCAGTAAGAGCTGCAGTTAGAGAGGGACCAGCAGGAGGAACCCCCAAGCCACATGTTCCCGGTGCGTGGGTCAGGGCTCAGTGCAAGTGCCTCCTCCCCGCTGATGCCCAAAGTTCCCACTATGGGTCAGGAAGTCAGAAGCCTTTGCCTCAGTGGCCCTGACTGTCGGATTATTAATACCTCTGTTAGAGGGGAACCCACATAAAATTTAGGGGCTTTATCACCAAGTAATGTTTCTTGGCATCATGTGGGTGAAATGAGAGCCATTAAACTCTCCATCCCCCCACTGACATGAGACTAAACACAGCTGTCCCTCTGCTGCCCGCTCTCTCCCAAACCACCACCACAGCCTGGAGAGGAGCCCAATCCCTTCCTGAGCTCTGGGTATTGCAGACTACATGTGCCTAGCTTGGGCATCCTACACGGCCTTTCCTATTGATCAAACCATAAAGAAATATCCTTTTAGAGGAGCCCAAATCAACAAGCTGTGTTGGAAAGTCCAGCAAGCTGTGGCCCACCCGCTACCTTTGGGGCTCCCCAACCCCAGTGATTCCTTGAGTTATCCCCCTTGAGCTAAAACTGGCAGTTTTCATCAACAGGATCTTCTGACAAAATGAGGCAGCCCTCACTCAGAGGTGCCCGGGTGGCGCTGGGCTTGCCAGGTGCACTTCCAAAAGCAGCCACTGTCTTGCTACTGAGCTCTTGTCAAAACTGCATGCCACAGTCTGCCTCCCCAAAACACTATGAGTTCCGTCTTAGGTGCTATCACAGGAGACCTTGAAGCATTGCAGGAAAGTCCATGTGACCCTCAGATGACAGTGGAGGTCTCTCAGACATGAGAATCCCTTGGTAACTCAGGGAAGCTTCCCAGAGAGGCATGGTATTTATATGCATCCCGAGACCCCTTATGCTGACCATGGAAGTCAGCCAATCAGAACAGGTGCTAAGAAATTTCCCATCTTTGACTGAAGTGATCAGTGACACCATATCAGCCCAGGACAGCACTCAGGTCAGTCTCAACTCACTGGCCAGCATTGTTTTAGATGACAGGACTGCCCTGGATGTTCTCTTTGTGGGCCAAGGCAGAATCTGTGCAGTCACTAATACATCCTGCTCTTCTTGGATGAATGCCTCAGACCATGTGGAAATGTCCACACAGAAACCTAACAAGAGAGCCACAGGGCAATCTACGGTGGAACCTGATGGTTTGTGACAAGGTTAGCAAATGTTCACTGAGAAGAGTCAGCCAGTAATTATTTTGGGCTTTGCAGGCCATAAGGGCATTGATGCAACCTCTGCCTTTACAGTGCAAGAAAAGTAGAAAACACGTACACGAAGGAGAGGCGTAAGAGATGGTCGGCCACCTCCCAGTTCATGCGGTTTGCCATTAGCTGCATCCAGGACTTGGGGTGGAGTGTCATACCTTAGGTCACCACTGCAGGTTGCTCTCATGCTATTGCTAGCAGCCTAAATTGCATGCTAGAGAGGGAATAATTGAACAGATTCATCACAGTAGCCAGTGGAGTGGTGTGCTCGTGGGAAAGTTCACCATTGTTTTGGAAGATAATTTTTCATGCGCCTCTGGATTTGGGTTCATGTTGTGAGCAGAGGTACTGGCCACCCTGTGTCTCAGCCCCTCTTTCCAAGGGTATCTGAACACCAAACAGTATGAAAGGTCCTTTTATGAAGGAGACTCCCTCTATGTCTCTTTCTAGAGCAGGTGAAAGATATACTTTCCACCCATTGTTAAAGCTCTGAGCTCCAAGTTCAGAGGTCCTCTCCAGCATCACCACCCCATGCATGCATGCTTCTAGGCTTCCATCTGGGAAAACTCGCATCCTTACCTGTGGGACTTAGGGGACAAGTGGCATTCACTCAAAAAACAAGATGCTCCAGCTGGCTGCTACACCACAAGTAGTAAAGTCTTTCGTCTCTTACCCAGGAGTGTCATGCCTTTTGACAGCATCCATAAAACTGCGGCTGCATAACTTGTTGGTTGCAAGTAGGGTAACATCTTAGACCTTTCACAGCCCTTGACATTCCCAATAGGGAGCTACACAGTTCCTGTGTCTTCAGAGCAGCTGCATGGATGAATGTGAATGACCTTAAATCATCAATGGGCTTTGAAAGCTTCAGATGAACATCTTCATAAAAATGTAAAATGATATTACGCATTTAGGGGCTGTGTATACAGCCTTCATTTTCAACTCAGTATCTTGATGTACTAAATGAAAAATCACTCTAATCACTCAAAAGGCACTTCGGGGAGTATTCAAAATATGGAAGTAATATTCAAATCATAATTTTGCTTTATTATGATTTGTGAGCAAATCCAATCATCATATAGATATTAATATTCCATGGGAGGAAGAGAGAGAGAAAATATATATATTCTGAATGAAGGAAGGTAGTTGATAGCAGGGCAGGAGCAAGCCATTAACTCCAGTCACTGCAGAGATTTTCTTTCCTTTCAATAACCTCAAATGCAGTTATTCTGCCATTTAATATCATTATTTTTATTCTGAGTGGAACATTCATCTTATAAATCAATTAGTTTGACTAATCATTAATTTTCCTAGTATTTGATTTTGTTCAAGTTACTCAGAAGCTCTTCAGCCCATCTCTCTTTCCAATCTTTCTATTCTTTCCCCCTTCTGTCCATTCATCATTTTCTCAATAACTTCTCTGAGAACTGCAAAGCAAATTATTTGGTAGCATACTTCATTAGGAGAGAGTTTTGCAAGAAAAGAGAATGTTTTATTTAAGGTTTGAAATTCGTGACTATTCTTAAAGTCTTTTTGCTGTTTGACTACAATTAGAAAGTTAATGTCAGCACCTTGATGAGAATGAGATGGATTTAACACAAGAATTCTCTGCAGCTGTGGACTGTGGGACACAGGACAGGCTCCAACAGCCTCTTGTCCAGTGGGTCCTGCTCAGAAGCTTCTCCAAGTAAACAAATAATCCAGGAAAAACTAGGGAGTTTTCTATGCAAATGCAGGGTCATTAATTTCCTGAGATTCTCCATTCATAAATTTACCCCCGTACCTCTCTCCCTTTTAGAAAATCTGTAGCTACCACTAGAGCTGCCTTACATGGAGAGGGTAACTACACAAAAGGCTTACAACTGGACCATATATGAAAATAGTACTCTTGGCCAGGTGCAGTGGCTCACACCTGTTATCCCAACACTGTGGGAGACCGAGGTGGGAGGATCACTTGAACCCAGGAGTTCCAGACTGCCATGAGCTATGATCATTCACTGCACTCTAGGGTAGGTGACAGAGCAAGACCCTGTCTCTAAAAAAAGAAAATAGTACTCTGACGTACAAACTCCACTTTTGAGCAATCTGCCCAAAATGACCACCATCCCTTGATTAATAACTGACAGCTTCCCTAAATTTTGCCCTCATTCGAAACTAAAGACTAAACAAAGAAAACCAAATATGCTCTCCCAGTCAACCCCAGAGGATGCCCCGATTCTGTCCAGTGATGAGGGAGGCATCAGGGAAGTCACGTCCTCTAATAGTTCATTTCCAATTCAAGCAGGCATTCCAAATAAAATGGATTTTACCAAATTTTCTCATAATGTGGTCAAATACATTTTACAGTTATCTAAGCAGAGACCTCAAAATAAAATCAGAGAGGTTTTGCTGCTTCCTTTATTTGGAGTAAGATGATAAAATCACCAAATGCTAAACGTCAGAAGGCATCCAGGGAACATCTGATGTGGTCATTGGCTTTGATGAGTAAACCAAGGCCTGGACACTTAGCTTTTGTTAAAGGTGTCTCTGCTTAAGAGTTGCATATGCTGAAAATTAGGTGGCCCTTCTTCTGTCTTCTAACGGTAATAACAATAATAATAACCAATAATTTGAAACAGGCAGTGGGCAAAATGCTTTATCTGAATTTATGCATTTCATCTTATTTCTAAAGCATGTATATACACAGATTGCCTTTTGTCAAAATGAAACTCAATTAAATGGTTGCATTGATCTTGGAATTTGATTTCCAGACACTTTCAAAAGAAAACCGTATTTTATTTAATAAAATAATATTTTTTAATTCCTTAAAATAATATATTTTTTCTAATCAGACATTTGGTTGTACTTTTGCTTACCTTGTATTCTCTGAATACATTAAAAATTATTTCACTGTTAAACTACCATCATCTTTTCATTAGCTAATAGAAAGTATTACCCATTCATAAAACAAATATGGATAGATCTGATAGGATGTTTTGGTTTTCAGAAATTTTATCTTTTCTTACCTGTGCAACAAAAGCTTCTAATTTCTTTTGTTTTCAGCATAAATGATCGTGCATTGTTTTTCAGACTGTGTTCAAGCCTTCTGGCAATGTCATCAAGAAGAAATAATGTTAATTACCAAAAATAAATAAATTTTTAAGAGTCCATGACTGTCATATTAATTCTCTGTACTTTTAAGTTATCAGGGAAGGTGATTATTTTTGATGCATCAAGCATTTTTTATAAACTGAAGCTTTCAGCACTCTCCTTTCACTGCAGTGCAATAGTGCAGGCTATTGTCAACACCTATTTTTTGAATAGTAGCATATATTCCCGTTGGCATTCTGGCAACAGAATAAAAGCTAGGGCTTCTTAAATCATTCCCATTAGTATGCTATTATTGACTGTGTAAGAAATATTTTCCTAGTACAAAGCAAATGTGTAAAAAAAAAAAAATCTTTCCTCTTTCTCTCTCTCTCTCTTTCTTTCTCCTCTCTCTTTTGCAGAAATAGCCAGAAGCTATACAGGAAGCATTTGGCAAAATGACACATTAGTTTGCAGCTGGAAACACAGAGGACAGGAGAGCATGTTCTCCCAGAAAATGCCTCTTTCCTAAAATGATGAATGTTCTAACAGTAGAAGACTCTTCACAGATAAACATCTGCTGAAAAATCTTAACTTGGATGATCAAATGCCACCCCATCCCCGGCCAAATTTTGATTATTGGACTAGACATGGTATTTGCTGAGGGATAGTGTTGTTGAATCAATGAATGATAGGCTCAGTCATACGACTAGGATGCTCATCACAACTCTCCTTAGCTGGTGGTTGAAGTTTAAACTTAAGATTTGAGTTTCCTCAGCTATAAACAGCAGGCTTGAACCAGAGAGTTCTAAAGTCTCTTTTAGTTCAAAAAGTCAGATATTACGTATAATTATTATTACAAAATTATTACAGATTCTATGTTTATTGTTTTAAATGCTATTATTAAACTCATTACTTTTAGGTGTATTCAGAATTATTAGCAAAGAAAGAAAGACGCCTTCTTGGTTATTTTCTGATAATACTATTACATAGGTTATTGCACCATCTGCTGGTAGTCCTGAGGCTCTGATTAGGTGACTGCAATGTCCTTCCTGTTTTAATGGTGTATGTCGTTCCCCTCTCCTATTGCTCCAGAAAACCTTCCAAAATCTTTTCCCATCTCCATGTAAGGTAAATACAAATGCCGAGATTGTTATTATGATCTACAAATAATGTAAAATTGTGAGCTCTGATTCACATATTTTTGTTATAGGTTTCTTCAAAGAGGGACTGAGATACACATTTTTAAAGTAAGATGTCCAGATTGAATCGAATGATATAAATAAGTGGAGCATTTGCACGCTAACAATGTAGTATGCAAAATGGAATTCCTTTCCCATCGCCAGATTCCCTCCAGGAAGCTAAAGGCTGCAAAGTAAAGTGGCTTCCATGGCTACAATCCTCTAACTCCGCTTCTCTCCATAGGCACACTAACAGGGTCTTTCCTAAAATGACACTTGGTGACGCATCATACATATGCATGGCTTCATCGTGCCAAGGAACAGGAAACAACGTGAGCACTTTTGTGAAAGGGATAATTTGATTCAAAGTTATGATGAATAAAGTAATGTTAATGAACAAAGAACAAAGAAAATGTCTTCTTGTTAAAAAAAATGCACTTTTAGTAGAATTATCAAAGGAATAAATAAAAGAATTCTTCATTATTCAACATCTTTAAAGTTCCCGAAATCATGCTTTTTTCAACAACACAGAGGTGCATTTGAAGAAGTTCTCTGTTTCTAGATAGGGTGAATATTTGTCTCTTTTAGGATAAACAAAAAGGTAATATACTTTCAGTGACTTTTTATGGTTCTCGTATTGAAAAAGTTAACTGTATTCTTCCAACATGCTGCACGTGAAACAGGCTTTCATAGAGTCCTCCAGAAAGTCTATGGTTTAGATGGCTGTGGAGGCTGCACAATTCTTGTCTCTGGCCATGTGAGCTGAGTACCCTGAAAGCAATGAAAGAACTGGGAAGACATCTTTCAGTGCTGAAATCCGAAAACTGTCCTTGAATATGAGAATAATGGATTCCAAATTCTACAACTACTGTGTAACCATATTGTAATATTTGGAAGCAACCTCACAGCTGCACTCTGGAATTGCTGATAAACACGATGGTCATAAGCGTACACGACATGCAAAGCAAAGTGATTGTGAATGGAATCCACAGTTACTTGAGCCCATGAAGAACTGGCAATATGTCCTTGACTGAGTTTTGCCAAAAAGAATCAGGGGATTCTCTTGGAATGCCAGCTTCACTGGCTGGAACTCTTCTGGAATCCAGGACGGTCTGTGATTTATTCACAACAAAGGTAAGGTAGGATATGCTCAGGAAATGCAGACTCATTTTTGCATATCCCTGCAGTACGTTATCAGCATGAATAAGGTTATGCAATTTGGACAGCCGACAGCATCATTTGCTTTATGTCTTTCCTTAGTCCCTCCGACCTCACCCTCTACTTAGGTGGGGGCTATGGAACTAAAGGGAAGATCATAGAGAAATAGAGAAATTCATTAAGGGGGCCCCTCAATGCTCAAGGATTTTCCTTTCTAGGGCCGCATTCCAGGCTTCCTAAAGTTAACAATAGGCACTACTTCCATGCAAGAACACTCCAGTGAAACCCACATTTTCATTTCTCCATCTACAATTCAGTCAGTGTGTTTGGATGAGTTCCTTTCTAGATTGCATTTTGGCTCTCATAAATCGTATGAGAAAATATTTAATTGACTTTGATATGGGGGAAAGCAGTAAATATTTAAATCTGATGAGGATGCTTTAAAAGGAAAATCATCCTGGCCCCAGGATATCTCATCTTGCTTAACATATTAGGGCTGGGCAACAGAGTGAATGGAAATGTCAGGGAGAACATAATCCAATCCAACTGGGGACTGTGCAAGCCAGTCCTTATTAAATAAGGCGACAGCCACGGGGACAGTGGAAGCCCATTGTCCTAACTCAGTCCTGTGTGCTTTCAAGAGTCCTAAACAAAGGGGAATTTGAAATAACAAATTTGAACATGGTCAATTTGCAAACACATAACTCATAAGAAGGCATATTGATATTAAAATTTTAAAGTATAAATACGCTCTAGCTATCTAGGCAAAGTTAGGGACTTTTTCAGTGATCTTTACAAATCTGTCAATTGGTATGCTTTAAATATTTTTTAATCTATTCTTATGGTTACTTATTAAAAACTTTATAGTATATAAAATGAATTCAGATTTCCTTATCACACTAAATATAAGTTCTGGTTTTCCTGTTCCATCTTCAAGATAGCTGATTGACAATCTTATTACTAAGAAACAGAACTATAATTGCTAATGGTTTGCTTTTTTATGTAGAAAACAATACCAATGAAGATTAGAATTTTTACTATTTTTTTTAAATTGGCAAATCGTATACTTAAGACTTATGCACAAGCCTAAGTAATTAGACAATCATTTATTGTATCCACCATACAGTTCTTTCTCACCATTACAGAAATTGGCTTATTCCTGGATGCTTCAAAAGCTTCCTAAACACATGGAATTTAGATAATTACAGAAGGGTTTTATAATGGAGTCTCTTTTGCAAATCAATATAAAATTGTTAGCTGACCTGGACGGGGACACAGACCGGAAAGCCATTTGTTTTAACGGAGTCTTAAGAAAACTGCATAAAAAAGAATATGCTATTAATGTCTTCCTAACAAATCAAAACAAGGCACTATTTGTAATACAGTAAATGTAACTTTGAGAAAATTTAATTTTTTTTTTTAAAGAATAATCCTGAATGTTGACTTGGAAACCACGGATTTCAGAACTTGCCAACTAAGTATCAATATTTCTTTTCTTTAATCCTCTAACTCTAAAAACTAATAGTAAATGATATACAAAATGCTAACCAGCCTACAAAACTGAGTACTCCAATGTTTCTGAAAATTATTTGGAATATAAATGTAAAGCTCATATATGAATAAATAAACTCAATGTGCAAATTTATGTATTAATCCAAATAAAATATATACTTGATTTTTTAAAACGTCATAATTTTAAAGAATTAAAGTATGCATAGGGTGAGAGAGATTTTAATATACAGCTTAAAAATATAGAGCCTGAAATTAACTTTGATTACAGCATTTCTTGCTTCTTGATTTCAAATAATTATAAGCTTTAAAAATAATTAAAATAGCTCAAAATAATATTTTGTGTTATAATCTGCTTTTACTTTGCCTGTGAATTAGTGTACTAGTTACAAAAATGGAAGCTAAATGGAAAAAAAATAGAAAAATATCTTAAAAACTTTTTGAGGGGTCATTTATTTTTTTAAGAAGTAACACGCATTTAATGCTCTCTTGGATACACTAAGAAGCACTTAAGACATAGGTGAATTCACTTAATAAAATTGTTTTCCATATAAATACTGATATTTAAACTCCCTGAAATATTATTTGTCTTTTTCTTTTCTTATTAAAGTATAAAATTTCTTTGCCTATTTTGAGAATCAATAAACAAATATAGTGCTATGAGTAACGTGATAGGAACACAATAGGATTCTTTAAAAACTTTTCTTTCTCCGTTTTTTTTTTAAGTTTCCTGTTGGCCTGACTCATTGTGCTCTCACATCCCTTTGAAACCATATGGGGAAGTAATAAAGTGCGTCTCTTCTTGCAAACATATGTAGTGTTTATTAACTGACTAAGGGAAATACTATGAGCTCATTACTATTTGTCATACATGGTCATTCAATAGCACTGAGCAACAGACAAGTCCAGGAAACACCGGTGTAAAAGGACAATGGATAATAGGCAGTTTAACAGTTTAATTTTTTATGGGGAAAAAAATAAGTTGAATATGACCTTAGATAAAATACAAAATAGTGGCAAAATACAAAATACAGCAATAGTAACACTGCTAGCCATTTCTGTTCAACGGCAAACTCTCTGCTCCCTACAGAGACTAGAAGGCAGGCACAGAATTCTGCCTACAAATAACTTTCTTTAGCACCAAATTGTGCACATTGTGGCACCACTTATTGTCAAAAGAATTAACAGCCTTCAGCAGCAGACATTATTATTGTCTTTCAAAGATCTCCTTCCTAGGAATTCCAACACATGTAAACATATGCTTAAGGATTTAGCTCCATCTACAGGAAGCAGGAAATAAATTCTTTGTAAATAGAAAGTCCTCTCTGCACACGTCTATTTAGATAAGATTGTCTTTGCTTCTTCCAAACGATGCTTTTGGCTACAAAAGTTCCAGCGAAGAAAGAAGAGCTGGACAGAGTAGGAAATAGGCACGTGACTCATCCATTCTTCAGGCTTTGAATCAGATTTTCTCTTCTTCATTAAGTACATTTCTATAAAAAGCAGCAATTTATAAAACATAACTTATAAAACATATTGCCACGGAGGAAGCTGCTCCCAAGATTTTGAAGGAATTTATCTAATAAGAGTCCCTGAATGTTAAAGTTTCAGATAATTCTGTCTCTGGATGTGTAACTATGTCTGCTGAACTAGATTTCAGGACAAAGGGTGTCAAGGAGGGTTGGAGGAGAGGTGGCTTGAGAAAACCTGCCAATATCCGTTCTCAAAACAATGGCAGAAATCTGGGTCCTGCCTTCTTTCTTGGTCCAGAAAACCTACCAATATCCGTTCTCAAAACAATGGCTGAAATCTGGGTCCTGCCTTATTTCCTGGTCCACGTTAATCGACAATAAAGACAGCTATTTACTTAAGAAGAAAGCAGAAACTCAAAAATGGTTTGTTCGCCAAAAAATACAAACGACATATTCCATCTTCCCCAAAGTCATATTTATCCACTCTTAAATAACCTTACAAAGAAGAGCTAATCATTAGTTGGAAGTGTTAGTCAAGCCAATCCTTTGTCATGGGATTTTCTTCACAGAGTACCGAGCGGGGACCATGCTTCTAACGGTAGTATGGCCTCCACATTCTTGAGCACATGTTTCTTCACTGGATAATTCAAGTCTAAAATTAGGGGTAAAATGCTCTATTTTACAAAGATATTGCCTTGTTTCTATACCCAATTTCCATTTCTAAATAAAGGTACAGTAGCTGCAAATGAAGAAACTACATTTGGGTTAATCCTTTGTATCAAGAATAATGACTAGGCTCCAGCCTCAATCCTGCATGAGTTTATACTGAAACTACACCATGTGTACGCAGCTATACTCACCAAATCATCTTATTCCAGAGTAAGGAGAAGATCTGCCACAAAGAGAAACACCCAAGTCTACCTTAGGGATCCTACATTTCTCAAATTCCATAAATTAGATGCTTTTCAGCCTCAAGCTTTTCAAGTCTCCCTCAGGTTTCTATTACTTTTGCATGAATGATAAACTCATAAAATGTAAGGTTCTGCCCTATTAAATAATGCAATATGGATGTCATATGATTTCGTAAAAGCTTCATAACATTTCTAAGCAAATAAATTATAGGAACTCTGGGTAAATGTAGTAGATTAGACAGATGCTCACCTATGTCTGCTCCTTCCACAAATCCCACTAAAATCACAGTCAGGTGACTGAAAGGAGAGGCTGCAGCGGATGAGGGACATTAACAAATATCTGGATGGGAGACAGAGGAAACTGACTCGGCAGAACAAAGGAAGCGGAATCCTAAGAGGATTTTTCACTAAAGAACAGGGAAAGATAAATAACGAGAGGTTCTGAGTTCTGCATGTGCAGTGAACAGACAGGGCTCAAAACTATGAGGGCCGATAGACAGCTGGAATAAATAGTGATCAGACATCCACGATTCCTTCTAGCATTTGTAAATGTTTTCTTATTGATACATAATAGATGTAGACACTTTCAGGATACATGTGATAATTTACTGCATTCATGTAAACAATAAAGATAAAACCAGTGCCATTAGGATGTCTATCACCTTAAGTATTTGTCTTTTCTCTATGCTAGAAATATTTAAATTATTCTTTTCTAGATATTTTGAAATATACAATAATTATTGTAAACTATAGTCACCCTACTAATCTATCAAACAGTAGGTCTTATTTATTTTATCAAACTATATATTTATAGTCATTAATCTGAAACTAGTAACCACATATCCCCAACCCAGAAAGAAATTGATTCAGAGAGAGTTTACACTGGGAAATGTGAGGCACAGTAGTGGTTGAAACTTAGGCATGAAAACCAGGAGAATTAGGTTAAACTTTATAAACTTCATTGCAGAAAATGGAAGCAGAGGGAATACTTCTCAGTACATTTTATGAGGCCAGAACTACCTAACACCAAAGCCAGATTAAAAACATTGCAAAATAGTAAACCAGACTCCAACATGTCTTATAATCATATCTCAATAGAATATTAATGAGACAAAGCCAACAATGTATTTTTAAAAATACACTACAACCAGGGAGAGATCCAAGATGGCAGATTAGCAACAGCTCAGGAATGTAGCTCCCAGTCAAAGCGCAGAGAGCGAGTGGACGCGGCACTTTCAGACAGATTTTTGTTGCCCACAGACCAGGAGATTCCCAGCAGAGGAGCCACACGGGTCGCCAGCGCGACTTTTTTGGCCGGCGCTGCTGTTTTGCCGGAGCCCCGGCGCGGTGCTTCTCGGTGCGGAGTATACGGGACGGAGTGCCCTTCGGGTCGGGCTCGGCTGCTCCCATCCCCGCAAGGAGAACAGCAATGGGAAACGCTGAGGACTGAGCGTTTCACAGCAAGCACAGCCGAACCGGGAAGGTCCAGCTCTGTGGGGAAAGGGCGTCTGCCAAAGGAAAACTAAG
>CAUYLZ010085647.1:0-37223 GCA_963573645.1 Pithecia hirsuta | reverse complement strand
TTAATTTGGTTGGGGTTTCGCCATTTTTGTTTGTTTTTAACCGCTGTCCAAAAAATAACCACCGTCCACAACCCCCCGGGTTTTTTTGTTTGGTTCCCCCATGCCTGGGCTTTTTTTTTTTTTTTTTTTTTTTTTTTTTTTTTTTTTTTACTTTTTATTGTGAAAAAAATCCAACATATAAAAATGTAGAAATCGAATATATTTTAAAAGTAGAGAAAATAATATGTACCCATTACCAAGTTTCATCTCCACCACACCTCAAATTATTTTGAGGGCCAGGCATGGTGGCTCACACTTGTAATTCCAGCACTTGGGATGTGGAGGTGGGAGGGTCACTTGAGGCCAGGAGTTGGATCAGCCTGGTCAATATAGTGAGACCCCCATCGCTACAAAAAAAATTAGTCGAGTGTGATGGTGTGCACCTGTGGTCTTGGCTACTCGGGAGGCTGAGGAGGGAGGATCACTTGAGCCCAGGAGTTGGAGGTTAAGTGAGCTATGATTATACCACTGTACTTCAGCCTGGGTGACAGAGTGAGACCCTGTCTCTTAATAAAAAATTATCTTGAAGCAAATCCCAGACATCATCATTTCATCCACAAGTATTTCAGTGTGTATCTCTAAAGACAAAATTAAAAAAAAAAAAACTATAAAACTATAATCATACATATATGGTATTTCAAATATAAAACTGCTCATTTCTAAGCAAACTTACCAGTCATTTTCTATATGGTTTCTGGGTTTTGTGCCATGCTTACAAAGTCTTCTTAACAGTATTACAAATGAATTCACCCATGTTTTCTTCTAGCATTTATTTTACTCAAAAACCATTCATTAAATTCAAAATTATTGTCCAGTGCGTGCAAAGTCCTTAAGCCCTGGAAAGGGACAGAGTCACAGGGTAATCAGAGCCAAGAGAGTTAATTTCCCTGCCCGCTTTCTCACCTGTAAAACATCTGCTGCCATAAAACACCTTTTCAGACTCTGTTCTCCTGCTTCCGCTGCAGACAACCTTCCTGACTTCACTATGTGGGTCAGAGCCTTCTAGGGGCTCCCTTGCCTCTGGCTTACTTTTTTTTTTTTTTTTAAATAAGAGTGTTATTAAAATATAATTCACATATAAAATGTACCCTTTCAAAGTATACAATTCAGTGATTTCAGTATACTCACAGTAGTGCAATCTTTGTCATTATGTAATTTTAGAATTTTTTCATGACCCCCAAAAGAAATCTTACACCCATTAAAAAATCACTTCCCATTTCCCTGTCACCCCAGTCCCTGGCAACCGCTAATCTACTTTGTCTCTATGGATTCCCAAGACATTTCATAGAAATGGAATCACAATATGTGGCCTTTTGTGTCTGGCTTCTTTATTGCTAGTATTTTTAGAGTTTCATTTTAACATTTTACATCACACTCTTTCTGGAATTTACTTTGATGAAAGAAGTGGAGTTACACAGCTTGACTCTTTTTTCTCCTAGATAGTCCTGCCATAGTCTCAATGCTGTTTTTTGAATAATTCATCTTTTCTCTCATGGATCAGAAATGTCACCATTATCATCTACTAAATTCTCATTTTAGTTTATTTCTGGATTTCCTATTTTATTCCATTATTTATCTAAATCTTTGTTAGAACCAAACTAGATTTTTTGTTTGTTTATTTTTCACTTACTTACTTATTTTTGGAGATGGAATCTCACTATGCTGCCTAGGCTGGATTCAAGCCATCCTCCTGCCTAAGCCTTCCAAGTAGCTAGGACTACAGGTACATGCCACCCTACCCAGCTTAAATGTTTTAATTCTTATAACTTCAACATGTATTTAAACATTTAATCTGACTGCCTCCATTCTCCCAATATCTTTCTGTTGAAATTTCTTCCTGGCTATTCTTTCTTGTTTATTTCTACAGATGAACCCAATATTATTTTGTAAAATGTTGAAAGTAAATTTTTAAATATTTTTATTGGGATCACATTGAGTTGATAGATTAAATTTAGCAAGAATTAATACCCCTTAATAGAGATTTCATATTTTCTTTTTATGGTTCTGCCTATTTTTAGTTAAGTTTATTTTCATATAAATTGATGATAGTGTTGCTATTTAAATAGGGTCTTTTCTTTCATGGTATTTTTTAACTAGTCATTTTGTACACTATTCAAAAAGTAACTAACTACTAAAATTCTCTTATAATTTCTGTTAGCTTTTCTGACAAAACAAACCACCCAATACTTAGTATCTCAAAATAAGAAACATTATTTCTCAACTCTGTGGGTCAACTGGCAGTTCTTCTAGTCTGGGCCAACTCCGTTTACTTCTGCAGAAAACTGGCACTTTAATTGGCCTTGATGGATGAGAGTGCTTCACTCAATTGTCTGGTAGTTGCTTCTGTGTCAGCTGGAGCAACAGGGATGAAGAGGTTTATGTGTTTCTCATCATGCCGCAGGCTAACCTAGGCTCCTTCACAGAGTAGTGGTCTCAGTCTCTTAAAATGGTAAAAGAGGGCAAGCCCCAACACACAAACGCTTTTCAAGCTTCTGCGTGCATCATGTTTACTAATGTCCCATTGTTCTAAAGAAAGTCACATGGTTGAACTCATAGTGTGAAAAAATATACTTCATTTCTGAGAAGAGCTGCAAAACATTGTATCTGTTTTTGCAATCTCCTACAGATTCCTAACATTTCTTTACGGTCTATTCTCATCAGGTTTCTAGTTATTATTTCATAGCATTTAAATTAATAAATCCTCCTTACCTTAAGAGGTTGTGGGAAGTAAAAAGAAGGTTTCTCTTCAGAATTTCCTTTCTTGTTTAAGAAAAATTAATAAGTGTTAGAAATTTGCTGTAAACACTTTCTTCAAAAGCCTTCTTGCCTTTTTCCTAGAAGCCATATCTATGTAGCTGTTAGACCTGCTTACAGGCACGTAGTACATTCTACGTTCTTGTACTTCAACCAAGATACCTATGCTGGACGTGCTCACAAGCATGTACCAGCTTGCAGCCTATGTCCCTTCCTTATTTGGACTTCCATTTTTGGCTCTCCATTGTTTCACCTGTTTAGAAAAGTTTCAAGTTATTAGCCAATCGGGTTTTAGTTTAGATTGTGAGGTCTGGCTCCAGCCAATGGAGATCAGACACAACAATAAGGACAACCCCAAATGCGTAAGAAGCAAATATGTCTGCTTTCCTTTGTTCATTGTACTCTCCTGGCAAGATTGCTTCACTTCTGCAGGAAGTAAAAAGAATTGCTTTGCTGAGAGATTCTTTGTCCCAGTACTAATTTTTCTTTGTGACACGAAAAAGAAATATTTTATACATAACAGAGGTAATTTTAACTCTTAAATTATTTTCTTATTTAATTGTACTGGTTAGGATTCCCAAAACATTATTAAAGTATAATATCTTATTTCAAAAGGTTACTGATGGGCCTGTAATCCCAGCACTTTTGGAGGCTGAGGCAAGAGGATCACTGGAGGCCAGGAATTTGAGACCAGCCTAGGAGACATAGAGAGACTGCCCACTATTTCTACAAAAAAAAATTAAAAATTAGCCGAGCATGGTGGTGTGCCACTGTGGTCCCAGCTACTTGGGAGGCTGAGGTGGGAGGATCACTTGAGCCAAGAGGTTGGGGCTGCAGCGAGCCAAGATCATGCCTCTGCATGCCAGCCTGGGTAACAGAGCAAGATGCTATCTGAAAAAAAGAAAAAACAAGAGGTTACTAATAGTTATCTGATGGGCTATGGGATTACAGGGCTTCGTTGTTACTATTTTGCTTCTTGCCAGTCTCTAATTTTCTACAATGAATATGTGTTGCTTATATAATATAATTGTCTGTTGGCACATCATCACTTTGGGATGGCTCAGAGCCTCCCAGTTCACCCCAAAGTGTAAGCCACATTAACCATCCAAGGTGTAACCAGAATCTTTGTTCTTCAATCTGTAATTGGAGTCTCCTTAGAATGTAAAGATTTTGTTGTTGTTAACATATTAACACTATTGATTTTGTAATATATTCTTACATTCTTTTAAGCACGTACTTCCAGCTGGTAGCAGTGGCTCATGCATGTAATCCCAGCACTTTAGGAGGCCAACGTGGGTGGATCACTTGAGGGAAAGAGTTCCACACCGGCCTGGCCAACATGGTGAAACCCCATCTCTACTAAAAATACAAAAATTAGCCAGGCGTGGTGGCGGGCATCTGTAGTCCCAGCTACTTGGGAGGCTGAGGTGGGACAATTGCTTGAACCTGGGAGGTGGAGGTTGCAGTGAGCTGAGATTGCGCCATTGCACTCCAGCCTGGGCGACAGGGCAAGATTTTGTCTCAAAAAACCAAACAAAACAAAACACATACTTCCTCAAAGTGCTATCTGGTACTTGCTAATTTTTTTAATTAAAATTTTTTATTAAAAAATAAAGCATAAACATCTGTATAGTGTGAGAACAAAAAAGAAAAAGCATAATATCTTCTTTCTTATTTTAATGGAGATTAAAATATGATGCTGGATTTTTATAATGGCAACAGCAATCTAGTTATTCCTAAGATACTAAAACTCTGGTTTTTGTTTTGATTTTGGTTTGTTCGTTAAATTAGAAATGAATGTTCAATTGTGCTAAATGGCATTTCAGTATCTAGTGTAATGATTATACTTTTTCCTTTGATCTATTAATATAGTGGCACATTGGTACAATTCTTTTTTTTTTTTTTTTTTTTGAGACAGAGTCTCACTCAGTCACCCAAACTGGAGTGCAATGGTGTGATCTCAGCTCACTGCAACCTCCGCCTCCTGGGTTCAAGTGATTCTCCTGCCTCAGCCTCCCAAGTAGCTGGGATCACAAGCACCCACCACTATGCCTGGCTAATTTTTGTATTTTTAGTAAAGACAGCGTTTCACCATCTTGGCCAGGCTGGTCTCAAACTCCTGACCTCAGGTGATCCACCCTCCTCGGCCTCCCAAAGTGCTGGGATTACATGAATGAGCCACCACGCCCAGCTGGTACAATTCCTAATAGTAGACCATACCTGCATTTCTTGAGCCTCACTTAGTTGAGGCATTTTTTTGTTATTGCTGGTATAGAACAAGTAGGTCTCCATACATCTGCCTATTCTGGACATTTCATAGATGTGGAATCATTCTATACGTGGCCTTTTGTGTCTAGCTTCTTTCACTTACTGTGTTTCCAAGGTTCTTCTATGCTGTATCATGTATCAGTACATCATACCTTGTTATGGCTGAATGATTTCCCATTGTATGGATAGATCACATATAAATGCTTTTGTGGCATCTACCAAGTTAATGTTCATATCATCTTCCTGTTCTATTTCATGTCTCTAGTGGATTACATTATAGATATTCTGGTATTAGAAAACCCTTTCATTCCTGAAATACACTTGACTTGGTGATTACTATTCATTTAAAAAATTGCTAGATTCTATTTGCTAGTATCGTATGTAGAATACTGGTATCTTTCTGTAAATGAGCTTAGCCTATATTTTATATTTCTTTTGCTTTCCTCATTTAGCTCTGGTATAGGGTTATGCTAGCACAGTAACATTTGTATAAGGCAGGAAATATTTCTTCCTTAAAAGTCTGGGCCAGGCACTGTGGCTCATGCCTGTAATCCCAGCATTTTGGGAGGCCAAGTTGGGCGGATCATGAGTTCAGGAGTTCGAGACCACCCTGGCCAACATGGTGAAACCCCGTCTCTACTAAAAATACAAAAATTAGCCAGGTATGGTGGCACGTGCCTGTAGTCCCAGCTACTCGGGAGGCTGAGGCAGGAGAATCACTTGAACCCAGGAGGCAGAGGTTGTGGTGAGCCGAGATAGCACCACTGCACTCCAGCCTGGCAAAACAGCAAGACTCTATCTCAAAAAAAAAAAAAAAAAAAAAAAGTCGGATAGACCCTAACCAGAGAGTCATAAGATCTGTTCCCTTTTGGGAAGTAAGTTGTGGCTAGCATTTCAGTTCCTTCTATAGTTATTGGTTTATCCATTTTTCCACTTCTTCCTGTGTCAGTCTAATATGCAAGCAGTAATGTGTACAGAACAGCTTGATGAGCTATCACAAAACAACACCCAGGTCAAGAAATACAAAATTGCCAATATTCCGAAATCCCACTGGTGATTCCTCCCAATCACTGCTTATTTTTTTTCCAAAGTAATTATTACCTTAACTGCAGATTATTTTCTTACTTTTCTTTATAGTTTTATCTCATAACCATGGAACCCCAAACACCATAGTAGTTCTTTGCCTGTATTTAAATTTAAAATTTTTGAATTTCAATTTTTGTAGGTACATAGTAGGTGTATATATTTATGGGGTACATGAGATGTTTTGATACAGGCATGCAACACATAAAAATCACATCATGTAAAATGGGGTATCCAGCCCCTCAAACATTTATCCTTTGTGTTACAAACAATCCTTTGTGTTACAAATAATTATATTATTATTATTATTATTAGACCAAGTCTCACTCGGTCACCCAGGCTACAGTACAGTGGCGTGATCTTGGCTCACTGCAGCCTCTGCCTCCTGGGTTCCAGCAATTCTCCTGCCTTAGCCTCCCGAGTAGCTGGGACTATAGGAGTGCACCACCACACCCAGCTTATTTTTGTATTTTTCGTAGAGACAGGGTTTCACCATGTTGGCCAGGGTAGTCTTGATCCCCTGATCTCATGATCCACCTGCCTCAGCCTCCCAAAGTGCTGGGATTACAGGCATGAGCCACCGCACCCAGCCTCCAATTATATTCTTTTAGTTATTTTTTAAATTTTTATTTATTTATTTTATTTATTTCATGGATGATATTCTACTAGCAGCCCCAATGGAGCTAGTTATTTTTAAATGTGCAATTAAATTATTATTGACTATAGTCACTCTCTCATGTTATCAAATACTAGGTCTTATTCATTCTATTTTTTTGGTACCCATTAACCACCCCCACCTCCCCACAACCACTTCCACTACCCTTCCCAGCCTCTGGTAACCATCCTCCTACTCTCTATCCCTGTATTTAAATTTTACACGAATGAAATTATACAATAATCATTCTTATGGACTGGCTTTACTATATATGGGAGCGACATGGTTTTCTCCCCACCTGTCCTGTTTTCAGTGTTTTGCCACAGAATGCCCAGCATAGAACATAATTGCAAATATTCCACTGTGCAAAAGAAGTGCTAGCACTTAAGCACAAACAGGAGACATGATTCTTTTGCTTTAAATAAATACTTATACATAACTCAGGTCCCACAAGCATCTGGACTTGAGGTCTGAGTAGTAGAGCTGACTCTTGCTTAGGCCCACAATGATGTCATGATTCCCCTCTTCGTCTCAGTGATCAATATGTGGCATTGAGTGCCAATGGTCAAACGTGATCACGAGGAGCTCCTTTTCTGGAACCTTCTGCAGCCCTCTACAAACACGAACTGGCCAAAATAAAGACGATATGTTAAACTACACTTGCTATGCAACCCAGCAACTCTCCTCCTAGAAATAAAATTCTACTCCCCAGAGAAGTGAAAATACATACACACAAAAACCCGCATGTGAATATTCATAGCACTTAATTAATAATAGCTCAAACTGGCCAGGCACAGTTGCTTACACCTGTAATTCCAGCACTTTGAGAGGCCAAGGCGGGCAGATCACTTGAGATCAGGAGTTTGAGACCAGCCTGGACAACATGGTGAAACTCCATCTCTATTAAAAATATAAAAATTAGCTGGGTGTAGTGACGCCTGCCTCTAATCTCAGCTACTTGGGAGGCTGAGGCAGGAGAACCGCTTGAACACAGGAGGCAGAGGTTGCAGTGAGCCGAGAAACAACCCAAATGTCTATCTACTGGTGAACTGATAAACAAACAGTTGTGATGTGTCTATATAATGCGATATTTCTCTGCAGTAAAAATGAATAAGCCACTGATACATGCAACAACATAGATAAATCTCAAAAGCAGTGTGCTGAGAAAAGAAGCCAGGCATCAAAGACAACCTACTATATAAATCCATTTACAGGACATTTCAAAACAGGCAAAACTATAGTGATAGAAAGCAGATCTGTAGTTTCCTGGGCTTGAGGGTGGAGGTGAGAACTTTCTGGAATGAAGGAAATGTTCCACATTTTGACTGTGGTGGTGGTTATATGTCTACATACATTTGTCCAAACGAATTAAACTGAACACTTAAAATGAGTGAGTTTGTAGTATGTAAACTGTACCTCAATAAAGCCAATTAAGAAAATAAGAAATGGTTCTGATATATAGTTTTTTGTTTCTAGTTTGTTTGTTTGGGCAGCAGACCTAAAACAGAATCTGAAAACGGATTGGGGAATTCAGAAAGCGAAATAGGACCTGAAGGTTGCGGGGGACGGTGTCAGGACAATGATTTCTGGTTTTGGAAGTGTTAACGAGGTTGAGTTAATGAAGGCACAGAGAGAAAAGAGGCATAGAGAAATGTGGGGCATGGAGGGGACTCCACGGCAGCAAAAAGGAAAAAGGAGAGCAAGAAATTGAGAAAACAGTTTTTATACGTAGGAATTTTGTATGTGTTGCCTATTTTGTCTCAATTTATTTTTATTTTTTTGCCTTCATTCTCATGGTGTCTCCTTTTCCTGGGGGGGTCTTAGACACCATATGTGACTATTGCGTGCTTCCAAAGTCTTCCACTAACTAGACCACACACATACATACAGACACACCAACATACATACAGACACACACACAATTCATCCTCCCCAACCCCCACTACACACACACACACACACACACACACACACACCCCTCACACTACAACAAAGCAACCAAAGGAGAACAATGCAGGGGAGGGCAGAAGCAAACCAAGAGACAAGACGGTAAAATTTGGCCCCCGTTCTAAAGTGCATTCGTTGGGAGAGTTCACGCTCGGTCCTTTACATTCTGTGGGGAGAAGCAGTAGAAAATTACCAGGTTATTCTCCCCGAGTCTAAGCAGCTGAATAGGAAAATAGCTTTAATAGCCCCATTAGGACATGGGCCAACGACTTTTCCTTTGGGTTTGTTGTGAATGATTAAAGGTTAACAGTGGCATTCTTTTTTTTTTCAGCCTAGGGGAGGCAACCACCTCAGTAATGATCCTAATTGGATCCAACTGGGGAACTCCAAAAAGTTTCAGTAACAAATTTGCAATGGTTCTGGGCCTTTTAATATGGATTCACAAAAGATAATGAGGCTGTCCTGTCATTTCTACCCTACAGATGAGGAAACCGATATTCAGACAAGCCATGGGATCTACCTACTCCTTCATAAAGAACCAAAGGACCAGTGTTAGTGACAGGACCTCCTGTTTGGCATTTCATTTTCAGCTGCACCTAGAAGGAGACTATGGCTTCTTGGACTGTTGAAGCCTGGGTTCTACTTGAGTCATCAAGATATCACCAAAATCCTATCCACATTCTGTGTACCAGGTCTGTGGATACCTACCACCATTCATTCATTGCAATGGCTCAGAGAAGACGAAAAGAGGACTCTTTGGGGCCAGTGAAGATCCCCAACAAAGCTCAGATGACCAGAGTGGTCTGGCTTCTACCCTAAACACACATCACGGTATTGCTCACTCTGACCTTGCTCCACTTTATACAACACCACGCAGCTAGAGAGTGGCAGAGCTGCCGTGGGAACCCAAATGCCATCTGACTCCAAAGCCTCTCAACCACCACTCTGCTCCCTCTTATTCTTTTCTGAAATCTTCAGTAGAGTCATTATTATGAAGTAAAAAAAAAAAAGAAAACAACAGGAAGGAAGAAGGTAGGAGGAGCGCCTCTATCTCCACTCTGTTTCCATGAAAAGCCTCCATTTTCAGGGGCGTGCTGTTGGTGTAACACACTTTCTGGCCCTCTCTCTACCATTCCTGTCACTCATTCTCCCCAAGGAAGAAGCGATTCGTGAATGGTAAGACTGGAAGAAGCCACTCTTATGTTCAGTCGTATGCTGGCAAATGATTAGCAACTGGCTTTGTAGCACATGCTACAAAGCCCTGAATTGTCACATGTGCCAATCTCCATGGCGTAAAAACACTTTCACCATAGCTGCTTCCAAGTATGTAAATTGTACCTCAATAAAGCCAATTTAAAAAGTAAAGTCAACCAGTTTGTAAAACTCCTGGACTTTAACATTCAGTCCAGCAAGCTGTTACCTGCTGGCTCTAGCAACATACAACCCATAATATGGTGACTTGGGTCTCAGCTCCCCACTCTTCACAGACTCCAGATCTCTCTCTCTTTTGTGGGGTTGCTCATTCATCCTTCCATTGCTTCTGCTGCTGCCCTGAAGGGAGAATGGGGCACTCTTTATACCTCTGTCTCAAATGAGTTTCCAAAGACTGCAGTGCCTGGTGGGTGACATCTCTCCAGGCTTTTGAAGACATCTGAGCCTGGATTCTGAGCACAATCCTGATCTCCCTACTGGGAGGCTCTTCTCCTTCAAGGTCTACCTTCTGACAAGCCCTAGCTCTTTCCCACCTCAAGTGACTGGGTGGGCCCAGGAGTGGGGTCAGGGTGGAGATGTGAGCGCATTGTGATAGGCAGCCCCACTAGAACCCCATGGAGTGGAGAAGTAACCCTCTCCAAAGGAGGGGAGTGTACAGTTTCCGAAAGGGAGGAAAGATGCTGTGAGGATCAAACGCATCCACGCAAGATTTTAGATATAAACGACTCTGTAGAAACAAGCACCTACTCCTGGCGACCGAAGCCGGATGGTGCCTGAGTCAGTTAGTAGGACGTTGCGCAGGTGTAGGTTCAGAACCACCGCAGTTTTTCCCTTGGCTTTCCTGGGGCTTTTCCACGGCGCCCTCTGCTGCCCACTCTTGGTTAACCTTGTGTCATGTAGATCCCTTATCAGATCTGTTCCAGAAGCCTAACGCAAGCGCCTCCCTCCAGGGTGACACAGTGAAGTCAAGTAAGAGATGTGGAGATGCTCTGGAGAGCTTGAAACAGAAGACTGCGTAATGGTAATGGGCCAGTATCATAAAGCCAAGATTGAAGAAGACGGAACTGAAAGCCTCCCTCATCCGCAAAACTTGCCTTATTTTTCAGTATCGTCCTGTTTCAGTGGCCAGAAATCAATCCATCATATACTTGAGCCCTGCTCTTATAACCAAGTTAAATTTTGCCTAAAATAAGGCCCTACCTCAAACAGATCATGGTTTATTTTTTATTTTATTTTTATTGTTTTTTGAGATGGAGTCTCACTCTGTCATTCAGGCTGGAGTGCAGTAGTGCAATTTCCTCTCACCACAACCTGCACCTCCTGGGTTCAAGCAATTCTCACTTCAGCCTCCCAAGTAGATGGAATTACAGGCACATGCCACCAAGCCTGGCTAATTTTTGTATTTTTAGTAGAGATAGGGTTTCACCATGTTGGCCAGGCTGGTCTTGAACTCCTGACCTCAAGTGATCCTCCCACTTCGGCCTCCCAAAGTGCTGGGATTACAGGCATGAGCCACCATGTCTGGCCGAATCAAGGTTTAGAAAGGGGAGATGGTCAAATATGATTGTTACAAATGCCATAATACCTATTATGTGCCAGATACTTTGCCTAAGTTCTTAACCCTTACAAAAGCATCCCTAAAACATTGTACAGATGCAGAAGCAGAGGAACAAAGAGGCTTAAAACATCCCCGAGGTCACATAGTTACTGTAAAGCCAGTAACTAGCTCTATGTCTGTCTCACTCCAAAATCTGTTTTGTCTCCTTCTGCACCTATACACAGAGGGCAGTGGGAACATGAATGGAGGTGGGGGGACGCGTAAGAAGGAGATATCAGTGATCTACCCTCTTTATGGGATAACAGACTCCCTCTCTTATCTGACAGCCGCTCCCCGGCAGGAGGAATATCCATTCTTTCTTCCTAGTTCAAGAAAGATGGTCCAAGGCATGGTCAGTTACAATGCTGCCCCTCCAGTCATGGGCCAAGTGCTGGGCACACGTCAGGCTACTCTTAGCCTTTCTCATAATTTAAATAACCTGAGACTGGAAGAAAGAAGCTTCACTCTCTCCTGGGGTGATCACACTGTATGTAAGTCTAGAGTTCCCTGTCAGTACAGTTTCCCCTAACAAGGTAGAATGAGACCAACTCATAATAAGAAGCCAACGCACCTGTGCATGTGAGTGTGTGGTGAGAGAGAGTGCTGACAGCATCGTTTGAGTGTCTGAATCTAGCCATTCCTGTGGTGTCTCCATCTAGTCCTTACTTATATGAATTAATACATCCCCTTTTAACTGAAGCTAGTTTGTGTTGGGTTTCTGTCCCTTAAAGTCAAGAGTCCTGAGAAATACAATGTTGGTCCAAAAAGTCTTCATAGAACAGGTGAACTAGGAAAAAAAGGGATTCACAAGAAAGATAAGCAGAGAGGCAGAGGCTGAATGTATCAGCAGCTACACTTGAGGAACAGCGAGCAGCTCAGGATGACTTGGGCCAAGACGTCCGGAGGGACTGGAGAGGTGGGTGAGAGCCACATCAGGGAAGGCCTTGTTTGTCAGGCTAAAATATTTGATCTTTATGTGAGGGCAGCAGGGATCCCACAAAGGGTTTCAGGCAGTGGTGTGACGTGCTCAGGCTCGTTTTGAGAGGGTCACCTGGAGAATTGGTCTGAGAGCCATCACAACAGGAGGGCAGCGGAATAGTGACAACGCTGCTCCAGGAATCCAGGTGAAGAGCTCAGGGCAGAAAATGACTCAACGTTCATTGTTATGAACCAGGCCTGACGATTAAAGGGTGGGCACCAGAATGGGCTTTGGGAGCGTGAGCTGAAAGGGACTGGACAAGAACAAAGGGGCTGTGGTGGGAGTTTCCCAGCACCAGCCTCAGTTCTCTGCACAGAGGCCTCTTGCCACCTCAACGCAAGTTTTGAAGGCATAGCCAGGCAAAGAAAACCAAGAAGTCAAACAGGATGCATATGGATGCTTTTAAATGGGCATGTTCCTGTTCAGTGGGCGTGAATTGGAGAATATCCATCTTTAGCCACCTCCTGCCCCCTCAGGGCATCAGCTCCTCCTTCCAGGACCACTGAAGGAATGGAGCCCCCACCTCGGCCCCTCTGCACATGATGCTGCCTTACTGTCTCCCCTGCATCCCCTTGTTTCTTGATTGGTTTCTCTGGTTATCATCTGTTTTGTCTTGCCACAGTGTGATGCTGGGGAGCAGAGGTTGGATGGTGTTCTCCTCCCACAATGCTTGGCCAGTAGTAGGCATGCAGCAAACAGCTGAATTGATGACTCAGAAAAACTAAAATCTCCAACTCTATAATCTCTTTTAGTAACCTACTGGACAATTCCATTTAAATGTATCATGCTTATTTCAAACTGCACATGAACAAAACACAACTCTTTTTGTTTTTGCCCTCCCCTCTAGCCAGTTACACACATGCATACACATATGAATACAAAAACATGCCTGCACACATGCACACATGCATACAGATCTATACACACATGCACACATGTACATACACAGATGCATACAAAAACATGCATACGCACATGCATATGCACAATGCACACACATGCATACACACACTCATAGGCACACACACATACAGTCACATACACACAAAACATGCATACACACATGCATAAACACATGCACAAATATGCATAAACACACATGTGCACACACATACATTCATACACACAGGCACACACACCTGCATACACATCATGGCTTCTGCTTGTCTTTCCAGAGTCTTTTGCAAAGCTTTTCCTGATATTCCAAGTCTCGAGCTAGCTACCCCCCCACACCTCCATTTCTGCAGTTTTCTAACCATTGACTATTTTCCACTCTTATAATTATTATTTTTTTTTTTGAGGCAGTGTCTCACTCTGCACCCAAGCTGGAGTACAATAGTGCAATAATAGCCCAATTGCAACCTCCTTGGCTCAAGAAAGCCTCCTGCCTTCAGTCTCCTCAGTAGCTAGGCTATAGGCATGTGCCAAAACACCCAGCTAATTTTTAAATATTATTTTATTTATTTATTTTTTGATACGAAGGCTCGCTCTGTTGCTCAGGCTGGAGTGCAGTGGCATGATCTTGGCTCACTGCAACCTCTGCCTCCAGAGTAGCTGGGATTATAGGTGGCTGCCACCATGGCTAAGTTTTGTATTTTTAGTAGAGACAAGGTTTCACCATGTTGGTCAGTCTGGTCTCCAACTCCTGACCTAAAGTGATCTGCTCGCCTCGACCTCCCAAAGTGCTGGGATTACAGGTGTGAGTAATCATGCCCAGCCTAAAATTATTTTTTATAGAGATGGGGTCTAACTATGTTGCCCAGGCTTATCTCAAACTCCTGCTCAAGTGATCCTCCCGCCTCAGCCTCCCAAAGTGCTAGGATTACAGAAGTCAGCCACTGTGCCTGGCCAAGTCTTTACCAATTGGCAATAAGCTCTCTGGTTGTCATTACAGTTCCAATGTGCCAGGCACCCAGTAAATGATCAATAAATATTGGTGTACTTGGGTGAATACATAGATCATTAGTGCTACTATTACGCTCTGACTCTCATTCCGGTTAGGCATGAGCTCCCCCTCAAAATAAGCAAACAGACTAGAGATTATTTCCTGAGAATGTAATTCCGATTCAATTCAGAATTTGTTTCATATGCCCAGGACTTGGCCCTTGGAGGGCTGGGGAGAGGGAAACAAGTAATACTAATTGTAATCTCTGCCTTCAAGGGAATTTCCCTCTTTTTGAAGATAGTGCTGGTGTTGGCCACCTCTCTGCACCACTTCAAATCCTCCCTGGTCCCTCCTCTCACTCCTTCAGTGCCTTCATGCCACGTTTATGCAGGCTTTGCCAACTGCACATGCTCACAGTTTCATGGGTTAAGGAACATGTGCATCCATGGAACTTCAAAAAATTCGGGGGAGCTGAAGCAAAGCACATTCCGTGTGGGGAGGAGCATAGGTGGTGAGGGGAAGAGATGAGGATGGAGGGCTCTTCAGGGGCTGCAGCACAAAGGACCTTCCCAGCATGCGAATGTTGGAAATAGATACTTGGTGCTGTAAAGAAAAATCAGCACTGAGACAAAGGATCTTTCAGCAACTCAATTTTTACTTCCTGGACTGCAGGAAGGGTGCTCCCACTAGCCTTCTTGCCGTGAGAGTACAATGAACAAAGGAAAACACACAAATTTATTTCTTACGCATTTGGGGTTGTCCTTACTGCTGTGCCTAATCTCCATTGGCTGGAGCCAGACCTCAGAATTTAAACTAAAACCTGATTAGCTAACAACTTAAAACTTTTCTAAACAGGTAAAAGCAATGGAGAGTGGGGACATGCCTGTGAGCACGTCCAGCACAGACACCTTGGTTAAAGTACAAGGATGTAGAATGTACTATGTGCTTGTAAGCATGGCATGTCTAACAGCTACATAGGATAGAGCTTAATAAAGTTATTAGCACACTTATTCTTTAACAAGAAAAGAAACTTTAAAAAGGAAACTTTCTACTTCCCACAGCAAAGTTATGTATCCTAATGGCAAGGAGCAGCCACGGAAGATTTTGAGTAGGGAAGTGACTTGATTAGATTTATGTTTTTAAAAGATTCCTCTTGCTGCGGTATGGGAAATTGACCAGATGAGGGCATGGCTGGAGGCAGAAGTCCAGTTGGAAATTAGACATTCTCAATCTGGCTACATGTGAACATCACTGGGAAATCTTAAAGAAATACCTAGAGGAGGGGTCCAAATCTCACTTTTCTTTTTCTTCCAGGTCCCCAGAGATTCCTGTGTGCACCCAGGGTTGAGAACTACTGCATAAGTGGGCCTAGAAGATATCTTGTATGGCCAGAGTACAGAGGGAACTGGGGTAAGCCAGGAGAGACATGCAGAGGAAGGAGTCGAGGTTTCCATCTTCTGCGGGCAGCATCCAGCCTGGTCTGTTTTCTCTGATTCTCACCAAAATGTTAACCCAACTGATTTTTAAATTTGAATTTATTGCCATTATTAAAAATATATAGATGTCACACAAAATATACAGATTTCTGCTCCGCTAAGAAAGTTGGGAGATCTGGCCACCTTGGGCCTGCATGCCCCCTTGACAATAAATCCAGCCCTGGCTACTGCTTTAGATGTGGCATGGACTCTCTAAGCTGCCACAGCGCAGCCACTGTTTGTCAGTTCCCACCACTGCAGCCAAGAGCCAGCTGCTGTTTTTCATCTCGTACCCTGCCGGTTTGCTCATTTAAATTAATTGTCTAGTCAGTCAATCTAGTTAATTGCCTAGATTGGAGCTTAGATCTCAAGAGCTAGACTCTACAGGGTGGGTAGGCCTGTTAAGCATTTTGTTATTTACCCTGGAAGCACTGCAAAGGCATTGGAAGGTTTCACATAGAGCAGCAATAACATGATCAAATCAAATCTGTGATGTTAAGAGATCCCTCTGGCTGGCCCTGGTGGCTCATGCCTGCAATCCCAGCACTTTGGGAGGCTGAGGCAGGAGGATTGCTTGAGCCCAGGAGTTGAAGACAAGGCTGGCGAGATCCCATAAGTCTTAATTGAAAAGTTAACCAGGCATGGTGCCACACACCTGTAGCCCCAGATGCTTGGGAAGCTGAGGTGAGGATTGCTTGAGCCTGGGAGGTAGAGGCTGCAGTGAGCTGTGATCATGCCACTGCATTCCAGCCTGGGCAACAGAGTGAGACCATGTCTCAAAAAAGAAAAAAAAAATTTACTCTGGATTGTTTAAACACCAGGTAACAGCAGCTACTTGACTAGACAACAAGGGCAAATCAAGACGCCCTCAGTCTCCTCTGGCTCGTTTACAGAAAAACCTTTATGATATTCCTGTAATTAACTTTCAGTAAGAATGGATTTTTCACCAGATGTTTTTGTCAGAAATAACAGGAGAAACAGCAAGTTAGGATGAAAATGGAATTGAACTACAAGGTGAAAGAATTGGATTTGAATCCTAAGTGACTGACACTGGTTCTTTTACCTTGGTTATCCTTTTCTATAAAATGGAAATAATAATATCAGACTCCCCTAAGTACCTCACAGCATCGTTGGGAAGATCAAATCAAAAAATATGATTGGTGTTTTATAAACGTCAAAGTGATTCATGGAAGTAAAATATTATCATTATCATTTATTTACCAAACTCACACCCATTCCTACTGTGTATTTGACCTGTGCTAAGCCTGGGGATATAAATATGAATGAGACCAACCTTAGAGGTCTATGGTCTACTGGAAGGAGCAGTGATGCAAAGACATAATTATAGCAAGATGCTCAAAAGAATTTAAGGCAGAGACTCAGACTCATGCTTGCATGCCAGTGTTCACGGCAGCATGATTCCCAACAGCCAAAAAGTAGAGACAGCCCAAGTGTCCATCAACAGATGAATGGATAAGAATGTGGTATGTATATTCAATGGAATATTATTTAGCCACAAAAAACAATGAAGTTCTGACACATGGATGAGCCTTGAAAACATTACATTAAGTGAAAGGAGGTAGACCCAAAGGGCAAATATAATGACTCTACTTATATGAAATATGGGGAATAGGCAGATTCATAGAGAGAGAAAGGAGATTAGAGGTTACTAGGGTCTTGTGGCAGGTAGGAATGGGGATTTGCTGCTTAATAGGGACAGACTTTCTGTTGGGGGTGATGAAAAGTTTTAGAAATAGTGATGATAGTTGCACAACATTGTGAATTTATTTAATGCCACTGAATATATACACATCAAAATGTTCAAAATGGCAAATTTTATGTTGTATGTATTTAACTACAATAAAAAAATAGTAAAAATAAATAAATGGATCAGAGTTCAACTAAAGACACTAGAAAAAGAACAGAGTAAACCTAAAGAAAGTATAATGAAGGAAATAGGCTGGGCATGGTGGCTCACGCCTGTAATCCCAGCACTTTGGGAGGCTGAGGCGGGCAGATCACGAGGTCAGGAGATCGAAACCACCCTGGCCAACATGGTGAAACCACATCTCTACTAAAAATGCAAAAATTACCTGGGTGTGGTGGTGGGAGCCTGTAATCCCAGCTACTCAGGAAGATGAGGCTCGAACCTGGGAGGCAGAGGTTGCTGTGAGCCGAGACTAATCCACTGCACTCCAGCCTGGGAGACAGTGAGAGACTCCGTCAAAAGAACAAAACGAAGAAAGGAGGAAGGAAGAAAGGAAGAAGGGAGGAAAGGAAGAAGGAAGGAAAGAAGGAAGGAAGGAAGGAAGGAAGGAAGGAAGGAAGGAAGGAAGGAAGGAAGGAAGGAAGGAAGGAAGGAAAAATGAATGAAATAGGCCGGGTGCGGTGGCTCAAGCCTGTAATACCAACACTTTGGGAGGCCGAGGTGGACAGATCATGAGGTCAGGAGATCAAGACCATCCTGGCTAACATGGTGAAACTCTGTCTCTACTAAAAATAAAAAGTAAAAAAAATAGCCAGGCGTGGTGGCACACACTTGTAATCCCAGCTATTTGGGAGGCTGAGGCAGGAGAATTGCTTGAGTCTGGAAGGCAGAGGTTGCAGTGAGCCAAGATTGCACCACTGCACTCCAGCCTGGGCAATAGAGTGAGACTCCATCTCAAAAACAAAACAAAAAAAGTATAATGAAGGCAATAATAAAGATAAAAGCAAATACCAATGAAATAGAAAACAAAGAAACAATAGAGAAATTCAACAAACCAAAAGCTGATTGAGGGGGGAGGTTGAAAACTACTAAATAAATGTGTAGTAATTATAAGATGTGCTAAAAGATGCATTCCAAAGTGATATGAAGAAACTCCTGAACTCCAGAAGGCTTCAAAAAAAAAAAAAAAAAAAAAAGACAAGCTTTTTGAACTGTGGACTGGGGCAGGAGAGTAGGCGTTTTCTAGGGCACAGGATGTGGTGACGACCAGGGCGTCTGCCAAGCAGAGGGACACTTGTTCTCGTCACGATTGTTCCCTCTTCCCAGCTCAACGTCTCCAGCCAGGGGACTTAAGAAATGTTTGCTAAATGAACAAACATTTTCTTTTAGTTTTATAATGTGTCTTTTGTCTATCCATAAATTTTATGATGTAACATGTCTTATGCTCTTTACCTATAACTTTGGATGTCTAATCCCACAGTATGGTCTTTTATGACCTAGCTGTGTGATGCTATTTTATTTTGTTTAGTTTCTTCTCATAGGGACAGGGTCTTGCTATGTTGCCCAGGCTGATCTCAAACTCCTGGGCTCAAGTGATCCTCCCTCCTTAGCCTCCCAAAGTGCTGGGATTACAGGCATGCACCACCTGCTGCACTGAGCTGCTGATGCTGTTTTCCTAAAGACACTGCATTAGAAGCTCCTACCCTTTCTCCATTTCAACTGAAAGAGGCTTTCAACACCTAGGCCTGAAAGCTAAAAACGTCTGAACTGTTGAAAAGAAATGGAAATTCATATGCAACAATGGCTATCCAAATACCTTAAGGATACATTTGAGGGTGGGTGTGCCCATCTTGTGCCCATCTCCTAGAAACTGGTGTTTGTTGTGGGCAATTGAGGTGCCAGGAGAAGGTACTATTGCTGCAGAAGGGCTGCAGCATATGGTCGGGCTGCAACATATGTCCACTGTACGAGAGTTCCTGGTAGAAGCAGAGAGTGCCACTGAAATACAGCCCGTATTCCACTTGCCTAGCTGTGTACCCCGGGGCTTCATCACCCATATAAATGAAGACTTTTTCTAATTGGCACAAATACATCAGGCAGTATGGGCTCATTGCAGCCTTGTGTCCTCAGCTGTCACTATTACTGCCCTGGCTGGGGGAGAGTGCGTGTCTGACTCTGTCCCTTCAAAAGAGCTCCCTCAGTTCTCTTCAGCGTCAAAGCATCTTCTCAGAAGATGCTTTCAAGCCCTTTCGTGGATGACTAACCCACCACTGGAATTCCACTGGTGGAGAATTACCTGCTGCCAAGAGACCTTAGTTCTGTAAAACGCCAAAGAAAAACACGACTTCGCTGCTCTCGCCCTGTGGTTGCCTCTCTTGTCACTAGATGGCGTCCTCGCCTAGGTACTGGAAACACTTTCCTGAGGACGGCGTTTGAGAGAGGAAGCCGGGCTGCGGGGGCTGCCTGTGTGGAAAGTTTAGCTGATCCCAGCTTCGTTATTGTGCGATTTGAAAATACCTGCTCATCCTGTCAAGAAATGTTATTGAGTGGAATAACAGTTTCATGGCACTCGTCAAGCTCATGCACAGCCTCTCTCCTTTTCTTCTCCCTCTGATTCCTGCGGTCAGCCGGTGTTTCAACCCGGGAGACACAGGTCAAGCCACAGGGAGCTCAGCTTCCTGACATTCCTCTGAGAAATGCTGGGAGGCCTTACTGATCACATAACCGGTGTCAGTTTAATAAATTCTGGCTCACGGTGACATATAGCTACTTACAAAGATATAACATATTAACGTATATATTAACATATATCATTTTAGCATTGATCATTTTAGCATTAAATCAAGCCAGGATTACACATCGTATTTACTTGTCATGTCTCCTTAAGTCTCCATTAACCTAAGGCAGTTCTTCAGTCTGTCTTTCATGACCTTAACATTTTTGAAGAGTACTGGCCAGTTATTATGTAAAATGCCCTCAATTTGCATTTGTCTAAAGAAAACCTCAAATTAAGTCAGGTTATGCATCTTTGCAGGAAATAATGTATCCTCTTCAGTCCATGATATCATGAAGAACATAACGTCAATATACTTTATCAGTGGTAAAGTTAGCTTGGATCATTCGGTTATGTGTCTTGTGTCTCCACTGTACAGTTACTATTTTATTTCTTTTGTAGTTAATAAATATATAATGAGGCATATGTAAATATCCTGTTCCTCTCATGCTTTTGCTCCACAGTGTTTTTAATTCGTTGCTTCTCCATGTAATCTTGCTATGAGCCCTTTTTTGATACATGTATTGTAAATATCTTATCCTACTCTAAGTTTTGCTTGCTCACTCTCTTAATGTCTTGATGAGCAGAAGTTCTTAAGTTTAATATAATTACATTTATATATTTTTTTCTTTATGGTTAGTCTTTTTTATGTCCAGTTTAAGAAATCAAACCTTTACCTACCACAGTGTCATGAAAATATTACTATGTGTTCTAAAAATTTAATTGTTTTTCTTTTCATGTTTGAATTGCCAATCCATCTGTAATTTATTCTTATTTAGATAGGTAACAAGATTCATTATTTTTTCATATGATAGCCAATTGATTTAGCATCATTTATAGAAGAGTCTGTCTTTTCCTCACTAGACTGCCACCTTTGTCATAAATTAGGTGACCATATAGGTGAGGGTCTGTTTCCACTGTCTGTCTTCCATTCCATTTGTCTATTTATCTGTCTTTATATGAACACCACACTGACTTTAAGTACCATATTATTGATTCTTGATAGTTTTATATCTCTGGCATTGATCTTTTTCTTCAAGATAGACTTTGCTATTTTTGGTCGTTTGCATTTTGGTCTAAATTTTAGGATCAGTTTGTCAGTTTCTACATACATACCTCAAACCCTTGATGAGATGATTTGGATCATTTGAATTTATAGATCAATTTGGGAGCATTACATATTTACAATATTAAATCATAAGTAACTTCCTCCATTAGATCTTTTTTATTTTTCTCAATATTTTTTGTCTTTTTTGAGCTGGAGTCTGCTCTGTTGCCCAGGCTGGAGTGCAGTGGCGCAATCTCGGCCCACTGCAACCTCCGCCACCCAGGTGCAAGCAATTGTCATGCCTCAGCTTCCCGAGTAGCTGGGACTACAGTTGCATGCCACCATGCCCAGCTAATTTTTGCATTTTTTAGTAGAGACAGGGTTTCACCATGTTGGCCAGGCTGGTCTCAATCTTCTCACCTCAAGTGATCCACCCACCTCAGCCTCCCAAAGTGCTGGGATTACAGGTGTGAGCCACTGGGCACGGCCCTCAATAATGTTTTATAATTTTCAGTGTAGTGCTCTTATACAACTTCCATCGATTTATTCCTGGGCATTTGATGTTTGGCAATTTATTTTTAAAACATGGCTACATGAGAAGAGAATAGCATAGAGCAGTGGTTCTCAACGGGAAGTGATCTTCCCCCCAGGATACATTTGGCAATGTCTGGAGACATCTTTGGCACAGCTTGGGGCAGTGCTACAGGTGTCTCGTGGATAAGCAGGAATGCTGCCTAACACTCTGCAATGCCATGGCAGCCGCCCCACAACAAAGAAACATCATCCAGCCCTACATGTCAACAATGCCATTCTCAAGAAATCCCAGGATAGAGTTAAGAACTTCCAGAAAGATATTACTTAATAGTCATTATTTTTATACACTCTTCATGGATTTTTATATTTCACACAAAGTGATTTACAGTGATATTTTCATTATATTCAAGTTAGTTTCTATTACCGGGGTATTAATAAAACGTAGCGTGTTCAGTTTATAAAAAGATGTTATAATTGTCGGGAGATAATGCTCCATGGCTTTTGTGTTTCTGGACACCTTCTGAGCAAAAAGCATTGACAGTTCTGTTCACAGATATTTGCATAACACAGTCTTGGAAAGATAAAGATAGTGACTCCCTGTAAAGAGATTTGGAGATGCCTCTTCCTGGAGATATTCCAGGGTAACAGAGCTAGATACTATGTCCTTTATTTCTCCCCCAACCCCAGGAGATTTGCTTACATTCTCCAGGGAGGGGCCAGGCACAATGGCCAACACCTGTAATCCCAGCACTTTGGGAGGCCAAGGCAGTAAGGATGGCTTGAGGCCAGAAGTTTGAGACCACCCTGGGCAACATAGTGAGACCCCACATCTCCTTTTTTTTTTTTTTTTTTAAATTTGTTTTACACCCAGAAGGGCCGGGCGCAGTGGCTCACACCTGTAATCCCAATGGGAAGCCAAGGTGGGTGAATCACCTGAGGTCAGGAGTTGATCAACATGGCAAAACTCTGTCTCTACTAAAAACACAAAAAAATTAGCTGAGCGTGGTGGTGTGTGCCTATAATCCCAGCTACTTGGGAGGCTGAGGCAGGAGAACTGCTTGAACCTGGGAGGCAGAGGTTGCAGTGAGCCAAGATCTCGCCGTTGCACTCCAGCCCAGGCAACAAGAGTGAAACTCAGTCTTAAAAAAAAAAAAAAACCAGAAAGATAAGCAGATTTGGGAGCAGGATAAGCAGATTTGTGAACAGTCTCTTTATAAGATGGGCATTTCTGAGGTTCAATGTTCTTCAGCTGTGAAACAGATCCACCTGGGTATCTGTTTCAGTATCTACCTGGGTCTGCCTCCATATGGCTCCTGTGCGACTTGGAAGTGAACAAGAACCCAGGTAAACATGACGCTCATGATGCCAGCTGCACTGTAAGAAACTGTCTAAATCTGTTTGGGCGTGCTGTCTTCTTACTGGCTGAATCTCTGGACGATTGGTAAACTGACCTAGCAGCTGCAGTAATCTCTTCTGCTTAGCGATTGCTTCATAATGACCCATTAGCAAGGCCTACCACCAATGTAGGAAGGGGAGGAGGCACTGCTAACGTCACATACACACTTTCTCCATCCAGTAGTAATGATAGGGAAGCGTTGTTGGGTAAGGCAAAATTACGTCTCCATTAACAGTTCCCCAAACCTGCCTTTACGTAGATGGGTTTGAAGTGCTGGCCCTGAGGAGCCAAAAGGCACGATGTCACTATTTATATTAAAATTCATGACTTTGCTGTAGTCACCAGTAGGCCTCCCTGTGTCTACCAGGATGCAGAAAGTAACAACATAGGGCCTGGTTCCAACCCAACTCAATGTTTGAGACTTATTTCCTGGAGGCTGGGTCCTAGTTCTATTCTTGGGGTCCGGAGTCTCCTGCAATGACAGAATCTTTGTTAACTAACTTCAGCACAACTGGCTCCCTTCCCTTCTTGCATGAGGCTTCTCAGACCTCTGGTGGACTTTTTCCATCCATCTGCCAGACCTACCCAGACTTGCTCGAACTTAGCAGTGGCCACAAACTCAGCTCAAGCTGAAAGCTCCACTACAAAAGCGTATATGAAAGAGCTGAGTAATGATACTGACTCTCCCTTGGACTATTTGCAGCTGTTTGTTTTTGAAAATAGCCAACTTAATTGCAGTCGCTTCAGGGCAATCCACATCCACCTAGAGTATTTGTGAAAACAAATAAGACCACGTTGACCTCTATAATCAGAGCTTATTTTCATGATAGGTTGGTTTGATGATGCTTGAATATGAGCTATATCTCAGTAGCTGGAGGGCACGACCTTGAAGAGCAGATTTTTTTTTTTTAAAGCCAATAATTGAACAAAAAAAACTGCCTTCCTTACTCATCTTTGTCAGCTGTCATGCATCTGAGTAGAGTAAAGGGTAGGGTAGGACAATTCCTTGGAAGCAATGATTTGCAAATGCATTATTTGACTGTCAAACTATGCTGAACTTTATTTTGATATGATGCAAATGATTAACCTCCCTGTGGTCAAATAGGTGTCTCTTTTTGTTGAGCTGCAGCAGTTCATGGTAAGCAAAACAAGTTTTGGGGAAGGAAAGAAAAGGTGTCACTTTTGGGGCAGGAAAAAATAGAAATACCAAATTCTGATGGTATTTCTTAGATACATTTTCTGTCGCATATTAGATTACCCTGGGTGGGAATGGGGTTGGGGGTGTGGCTCACTGTGTCTGTAGGTCAGGTAAACAGGAAGTTCTGAGAATATGTAATATCTGACATCTAGAAGTGATATAAACTGGGCAATACCTCTTCCCAAACAGCAGTGGAGTTCATTGAGTAAAGATGATTACAGTGCCAAAAGAGGGCCCCAGTCAAGAAGCTGTGCTGGTCGAAGGCGTGTTGCTTGTCCGTTCCCTTGCTGTGCTGCACATTGTTTAGAGGCCCAGGTTGGATGTGGAGCAAGCTATGGGTGCCACTTTTTCCTTGAAGACCATGATCTGTGACTTTCTTAAGGTGACCAGTTAGGAAAATGGTAAAGTTGAGATTCAAACTCCTATTTTTATTTTGGAATTTAGTGAGATTTTCTTTGCAAATAAATATGTTGTCAGTTTTTGTAAATGTTTAGTAGACAACTGGAAAAAAATAGTCTTTAATAGTAAAATGAAGCATTATTTAAAATGTTTGTTCTTGTAGATATAGTAAATTTTCATCTTTAGGGATATTAAACCAAAATATTTATTTACTTAATGAAAATTAACATCTGAATTAGTCTTAAGATGTACTAGAAAATAAAACATGAAGAATTATCACTGTTAAGTTGTTAATCTGCTATGAAGCAGCTGTCATCTTAGATGGACACCAGAAAACTGTTGGCAAAAATCTGCAATTTGGCTTTATAGTCCCCACACTCTGGGAGGATGAGGCTGGAGGATCATTGAGCCCAGGAGTTTGAGACCAGCCTGGGCAATATAAAGACCCCATCTACAAAAAATAGAAAAAATTATCTGGGCGTGGTGGGCATGCCTGTAGTCCCAGCTGAGGAGTCCAGCTCAGGGCTGAGCTGGGAACATCGCCTTAAAACTAGGAAGTTGAGGCTTCAGTGAGTGGTGATTGCACCACTATACTCCAGCCTGGGTGACAGAGTGGAACCTTGTCTCAGAACAAAGAAAAAGAAAAGAGAAAAGAAGGTGCTTTCTCTGAACTCTAGTCCAATTCATAAATATTAATTCTGCCTTATGAATAATAATATTCAGATTTGTCATTTTTCAGCCTGTTTTCATCTATGATAGACATAGCTGTTTAAAATTTATGTTTGCTTCATACTGTAAAACTTTTTAAAAACTTTCTTCTTTGACCTCTTAGGTGTTATGTTTTTTATGTTCCTGAATTTTTTTTTATAGTTCTATGTATTTTTTTATGCTTACTCATCCTTGAAGATTGAAAATTTTATCCATGCTTTGCATTTGTTCCAACACGGGATGAGCTAATTTTTTTTTAATCTTGCCTTACTGAATCAATGAGCTAATTCTTTTTGGCTCCCTGCCTGTCTATTTTGATGCTCTTAGAATCTTCCTATCATTATCCTAGGCTGCAGTGTTGGTTACCTTCCAGCAGCTCAAAAACATGGTAGAGGGAGCCATCTGGCAAAAAAGTCACCCTGGCAAAGTTTCTTCTCCAGGCTCTGCTAAGCCACTGTTCCAAGGGGCCAAAGGTTATCTGGCCTCTAGTCTCTCCTCCCTGGCCAGCAGCCAGATTGGACGTGGCCTGGCCATCCTCCTGAGACTGCCATTGCCAATATTGTAACAGTGAGAAAATCAAACATAGCTGACTCTATCTTGCTTCAAGCTAACTGCCTTCGTGTGTTCCTACATGTAGGCTAAGCTAATTGTGGAAAGAATTTAGATTATAGGTTAGCTGTAGAACCTATAATGATTACCTCTGTTTGGAAACAGACCCCTGAGGAGACAAGGAAATATGCACACAACATTTAAACAATGCTGTCTTAAAGATTTGTAGCAACACGGTGGACCTGACAAGCATTTGACCATGAACAAAATTTTCCGATCTCCTCGAACCCCTGCTGATGTCCATATGTCTGTGGTCACCCGTCACCTCTAGATCTTAACCCCCTCTCTGTTCTCCCATCCCCTAATGTAAAGGGAGCCAAAAAAATCTATTAATGTAAGATGATTCTTTAGGACACTCAACCACCATCCACCAGTTTGCTGGCTCCCTGAAAAAAACTCATCGTCCTTGCCCCAACATATTGTCTCTTGACTTTTTGGCTGTCATGCAGCAAGCAAAATGAGCTTTGGATGCAGCTGCAAATTGCCAGAAGTTCCTCTTTGTAGTCAGCTGACTCCATGTGGGGAAATTTTGGGGTGAGTTCCTAGCAACTGCTGAGACCATTTGTTCTAAGGACCTCTCTCCCTCAAGTCCCTGGGACAGCACTGGCTGCCCCAGCACCCTGGCACATGGCTGCTGGAGCAAGGAACTGGCAAAGCTGTGCAAGTTGACGAACTCGATGTGGAAGAAGAGTAAGTCACTCTAGTGTATACAGCCAGGAACTCCTTTCCCCTCTGTTTGGGCTTTTCCCTTGCAATTGGCCACTTTGTTTTTGTATATGCCTGGGTACCCTTTTGGAGAGGGGAATAGTTGTTGGACTTTTACGCAATTTGATAATCAGTTCATTTGTATTTGTCTGTCAGTTGTCTTTGTGAGCCCCTGGCTTATATACTTTAAAACATGGGAAAGTTCCAAAGCATACCAGTTTTTCTGAGACTTCAGCTGGTTATATATTATGACCATTTTTGTGCACATTTAAAGACTAATGGGCAAATGACAGTAAGAAAAAGTCAAAGCTCAAATGGTTAACCTGCAACAATAGAGTTAAGTAGGGACTTCGAAAGCTCTCTCTCTTTTTTTTTCCTTTTCTGCCTGCTTTGAATCGGTTGTTATTAACCTACTGGTGTTGAGATAAAACTCATGGTTTATCTCCCTGTGTCTGATTAAGACAAGTACCCTTTTCATCAGGTTTGACTTCCAGGTTGTCTAAATGGGTTTCCCATAAGGAGAAGCAATCACACTGCAGATGGTCTTGCCTTACCTCTTTGTAATTGACCTATAAAACATACTTTATGGTTTATTGAGATAAACCATAAAATATTTAGTAAGTTTTTGATATTTACTAAGTTTTTGATTCCTTAGGAAAACGGAGACTTAAAAGAATTAAGGTTTTTACATCCATGTAACTTTCTGTATTGCTTTTAAAGTCCTTGCAGTGTTAAGTTATAGGGCTTTGACTCCTGGGTCTGAAAAGTCACTGACTCCTGCTAAATCTTGAACATTGACACTAGTCAAAGCCTTGTCTTCAGACTGGGGAGAAGGTGACAATCAAGATGAATTGCTTTTCTGAGACACAGGGCCAAAAATTAAAACTATTTAATCCCTCTAGGCCCAGGCACTATCGTGGAAGAGGTGTATGAGATTATAGGGGCTGATTTCGAGAGAGAAAATTAGAGTTTCTTTATAAATTAAACATTAATATCAAAAGCATGCTGATGCAAGGCCACTGTCTAAGCACTGTGTCAGAATAACAAGGTTTCCTTAGGGCACTGATCTGTTCTTTAATGAAAAATTATAAAATGTTATAAAAGGTTTATGGAAGTCTTACCTTATGGTCAAACTGATTGAAATTAGATAGATTTGCTTATAAAGTTTATTTAAAGTACCTTTAACATTAATAATGCACTACACAAAGCTAAAATTTGGTCTTCTCCTTTGAGCAAAAATTTTGTGTAATATTAATAAGATTATAAAAGATTTTTGTTTACCATGTGAGTAAACTTCAGGAAAAAGAAGGGAGAGAGAGACAGATTTAGTTGGCCTCATGCTATCCTTATTAGGTCTTATGATTGGGAACTTTATTAGGTCTTATGATTGGGAACTGAATCTCCTCTCTGTCAAAGAATAAAGGCCTTTGCTTTTCAATATCTTTAAATTATCACTTTGGCTAAATGAGTGGCAATTATTTCACAGTGTCCTGTGATCTCAAGTATTTTATTTTATTAATTTATTCTTTTAGACAGCATCTCACTCTGTCACCCAGGCTGGAGTGCAGTGACATGAACATGGCTCACTGCAGTCTTTATCTCCTGGGCTCAAGCAATACTTTTACCTTAACCAAGTAGCTGCACACTCATGCCTAGCTAATTTTTTAATTTTTTTTGTGGAGATGGGGTCTTGCCATGTTGCCCAGGCTGATCTCAAGTGTTTTAAAGCTTTGATATTTAATAAACTTTCCAAAATTAAATTTCAAATTCTCAACTCAGCCTTCTAACCCTCAACTAATTTTTTAGCTATTAAGTCCCCTGGAGGCCTAAGAGAGACATGTTGGGCTTAATTAGTATGTGAAAATTATTTAGGAAGCATTGTCAAATATGAAATGGTATTTAACTTTCTTTAGGTTATATTTATTAATGTATAAATGTATTATTAATATGTATTCCAAAATTGTATGTGATTCCTAAAATTCTTACATGTGTTGGCATATGTTATCAGTAATAATTATGATTTTTATGTCAAATTGTTGTATGCCACAGAAATAGCCAAATTTCCTTGTCAATTGTCTTTATGGCAATTCTAAGACTTTTGTCATCCACAATTAATTGTTTTGCACTGATTCTGTTTTTTTCCCATTCTGTTGGTTGCTGGTTCACTCTAATGATAGTTGCTTCTTTAGGGAAGTTCATGAAGAGGACTCCGACAGGTACTCTTGAATACAGGTTTCTGATAACTTTGGAGATTGTGCCATTTGGACTAGAGAAAAAAATTCCCAGACTCTAATTGCAAAGTTGATGTATTCATGAGAATTTCTAGCTTGGCATCAAGCAAAATAAGATTTAATTATATGGGACTGAACTAATAGGGGACTAAAATAATTTATTAACTTTCTTGTTTGAAACATTGATGATTCTTTTTGCTTTGTTTTTCAGAGTCAAAAAAACTTTTTTCTTTTAAACTATATACAGTGTTTAATATTTGAGTAAAGTATACTCTTGCGAGCAAAATTTAAAGCATATTTCTTTCTCTCTACCTGATTTATTCAGATTTTTGAAGCTATTTGTGAGTATTCTTAAGTTATGGCAATATGGTTATTTGACTAAGTTTGTTTTCTTTTGTAAAACGACACAATTGAAGACACTGGTTATTTTACCAAGGCTTTGACTAGAATGACATTTAAAAAAAATTCTACTTTAAGTTCTGGGGTACATGTGCAGAACATGCAGGCTTGTTACATAGGTATACAGGTGCCATGGTGGTTTGCTGCATCCATCACCTGTCATCTACATTGGGTATTTCTCCTAATGCTATCCCTCCCCTAACCCCCCACCCCACTGCTATCCCTCCCCTAGCCCCCTACCCTCCGACAGGCCCCGGTGTATGATGTTCCCCTCCCTGTGTCCACTTATGAGTGAGAACATGTGGTGTTTGGTTTTCTGTTCTTGTGTCAGTTTACCGAGAATGATGTTTTCCAGCTTCATCCATGTCCCTGTAAAGGACATGAACTCATCCTTTTTTATGGCTGCATAGTATTCCATGGTATATATGTGCCACATTTTCTTTATCCAGTCTGTCATTGATGGGCATCTGGGTGGGTTCCAAGTCTTTGCTATGGTGAACAGTCTTGCAATAAACATACATGTGCATGTGTCTTTATAGTAGAATAATTTATAATCCTTTGGGTATACACCCCCAGTAATGAGATTGCTGGGTCAAACGGTATTTTTGGTTGTAGATCCTTGAGGAATCACCAGAATATCTTCCACAATGGTTGAACTAATTTACACTCCCACCAACAGTGTAAAAGCGTTCCTATGTCTCCACATCCTCTTCCAGCATCTGTTGTTTCCTGACCTTTTTTTTTTTTTTTTTTGAGACGGAGTTTGGCTCTATTGCCCAGGCTGGAATGCAATGGCACAATCTCGGCTCACCACAACCTCTGCCTCCTGGGTTCAAGCGATTCTCCTGCCTTAGCCTACTGAGTAGCTGGGATTACAGGCATGTGCCACCATGCCTGGGTAATTTAGTATTTTTTAGTAGAGATGGGGTTTCTCCATATGGGTCATCCTGGTCTGGAACTCTCAACCTCTGGTGATCCACCCACCTCAGCCTCCCAAAGTGCTGAGGTTACAGATGTGAGCCACCGTGCCCTGTCATTTCCTGACTTTTTAATGATCGCCATTCTAACTGGCTTGAGATGATACCTCATTGTGGTTTTGATTTGCATTTCTCTAATGACCAGTGATGATGAGCTTTTTTTCGTATGTTTGTTGGCTGCATAAATGTCTTCTTTTGAGAAGTGTCTGTTCATATCCTTTGCCCACTTTTTGATGAGGTTGTTTTTTTCTTGTAAATTTGTTTAAGTTCTTTGTAGACTCTGGATATTAGCCCTTTGTCAGACGGTTAGACTGCAAAAATTTTTTCCCATTCTGGAGGTTGCCTGTTCACTCTGATGATAGTTTCTTTTGCTGTGCAAAAGTTCTTTAGTTTAATTAGATCCCATTTGTCTCTTTTGGCTTTTGTTGCCATTGCTTTTGGTGTTTTAGTCATGAAGTCTTTGCCCATGCCTATGTCCTGAAGGGTATTGCCTAGGTTTTCTTCTAGAGTTTTTATGGTTTTAGGTCTTATGTTTAAGTATTTAATCCATCTTGATTTAATTTTTTTTATAAGCTATAAGGAAGGGGTCCAGTTTCAGTTATCTGCATATGGCTAGCCAGTTTTCCCAATAACATTTATTAAATAGGGAATCCTTTCCCCATTGCTTTTGTCAGGATTGTCAAAGATCAGATGGTTGTAGATGTGTGGCATTATTTCTGAGGCCTCTGTTCTATGCCATTGGTCTATATCTCTGTTTTGGTACCAGTACCATGCCATTACTGTAGCCTTGTAGTATAGTTTGAAGTCAGGTAGCATGATGCCTCCATCTGCGTTCTTTTTGCTTAGGATTGTCTTGGCTATGCAGGCTCCTTTTTGGTGCCATATGAAATTTAAAGTAGTTTTTTCTAATTCTGTGAAGAAAGTCAGTGGTAGCTTGATGGGGATAGCGTTAAATCTACAAATGACTTTGGGCAGTATGGCCATTTTCATGATATTGATTCTTCCTATCCATGAGCATAGAATGTTTTTCCATTTGTTTGTGTCCTCTCTTATTTCCTTGAGAAGTGGTTTGTAGTTCTCCTTGAAGAGGTCCTTCACATCCCTTGTAGGTTGTATTCTTAGGTATTTTGTTATTTTTGTAGCAATTGTGAATAGGAGTTCACTCATGATTTGGCTCTCTGTCTGTTATTGGTGTATAGGAATGCTTGTGATTTTTGCCCATTGATTTTGTATCCTGAGACTGCTGAAGTTGCTTATTAGCCTAAGGAGATTTTGGGCTGAGACTATGGGGTTTTCTAAATATACAATCATGTCATCTGCAAACAGAGACAATTTGACTTTCTAGCTTTCTACTGGAATACCTTTTATTTCTTTCTCTTGTCTGGTTGCCCTGTCCAGAACTTCCAAGACTATGTGGAATGGAGTGGTGAGAGAGGACATCCTTGCCTGGGGTTTCAAAGAGAATACTTCCAGCTTTTGCCCATTCAGTATGATATTGGCTGTGGGTTTGTTATAAATAGCTCTCATTATTTTGAGATATGTTCCATCAATACGTAGTTTATTGAGCGTTTTTAGCATGAAGGGGTGTTGAGTTTTATTAAAGGCCTTTTCTGTATCTATTGAGATAACCATATAGTTTTTGTCATTGGTTTGAGTGATTCTAATTTTTACTGGGTCTTCTGTATTTTTAAACATTTATTTATAGACTTTGAAAATAATATTCTGCGTATAAGTTCTTCTCTTAGGTATACGTTGCATATCTTCTAAAACAAAAAAATATCTTCTTTTGTTTTGTGGGATGTCCTTTTTTATTCTTAAGACATGTTTATTTGAATGAAAGTTCTGTCTTGTTTAAGAAATCTTCTGCTACCAGAAGATTGCTAAGACATTATCTTAAATATTTTTTTTTTCTAGTTTTGCCTTTCACATTTAACTCTTTAATCCTTCTTAAATGGACTGTTGGTATAGATGTGAGGGAGGAGTCAAATCTATTTTTCCTGCATGAATACCTGATTGCCCCAGCATGTTTTATTGAAAAGTCCACGTTTTCTCTGCTGTTCTGCTTTGTTATAAAATTTGTGCCTGTGTCTGGGTAGAGTATTCTGTTCCATTAGTGTTTGTTTCTGTTCGTGCACTAATAGCTCACTGTCTCTATTACTACAGCTTCATAACGAGCTCTGGCATCTGGTAGAGCACGTCCTTCCACCTATTTCTTTTCATGAGTGTCTTGGCTATTCCTTTGGCATTTCTATATATATTTAAGAATTAGCTCATCCAGTTACACACATATGCACACACTCACATGCACACATTCTCAGGATTGTAACTGGGATTGGATAGGCTGACTTAGAATTCATGTCTTTATAGTTCTGAGCCTTACAATCTGAACATGTTGTATCTCCCATTATTTGGGTCAATTTAAATATGTTTTTTTACAGAAATTTATAATTATCTTTATAGATACTTTGAACATACGTTGTTCAGTTTAATCCAATTATTTGAGAATTTTGAACCATTAATGGTGTTTTCAAAAAAATGAATTTCCCTGGGGGTTTTTTTTTTTTTTTTTTGCTGGTATACGGTAATTTTATATATATAGAAAGAGTATATTTTGTTAAATTATCTTATTAATTCTTAGAGTTTATTTGTAAATTCTTTTGGATTGCTTATCCAGGCAATCATGTCACCTGTGAATAATGATGTCCTTGTTAATTTCTTCAATTCATTTTATGCTAAAGAAATAATTTCCTCTTTCTGGAACAAATAGGCACTGATTTCTACCAGTCTTTTATAATATTGTTAGAAAACACTTATAATATTAAAAAATTAATATTGATTCATGTCTAGAATTTATTTTTATGTGCTTTAGGAAATAAGACTCCAACTTTATTTTTCCCAAAGGGTTAAGCAATTGTTCCCACACTATCAATTTACAGATACATCCGTTTCCCCATTTAGCATATTCCAAATTTCTACGTACACTAACGTTTGTTTTTGTTTATCTAACCAGCTTCAGTGACTTGTTGGTTCTGGCACTGATTACTGTTTTCTGATACTCTTAAATGTTGGTATAATGATTTATTTTTTTAAATGCCAGGTCTCTTATAAACAGCGAGAATTATAGTCCTATTTTTGGAGATTTTTTAAAATCATTGGCAAATATTTTCCAAACCCCATAGGGACCTAACCTTGCATCCAGCTGTCTTTGGTGTTTCAGATTTTATGATTTCATAGTTATTAAATCACTAATTTTTATGACAGAAAGGGACAGCAGTGTAGAATTGTCAAGTGAGAAAGACCCCAAGGACCTCTCTTCCAGATTCTCACCCTGAACAGTGACTTCTTTTCAAGGTTATAGCCTTGCACGTGGCCACCTCACCTGCACCAGGAACCTTCAGTACTAGGAAGTCAGCTGTGTCACTGAGCAGTTGAGTCTAGGTTTACACGATTCTTGGTAGTGAGTTCTACCTGCACAAACCTCACTTTGTACAAGGTCCATCCATAGGTCTTACTTTTGTCCTTCAGAAACACACAGAAATGCTTAAATCTCTTTTATACATGTTTGCTATTTTAATATTTGAAGATAGATATCACCACACAGTCCCAACTCTTATTTTTCCAGAGTGAATATTTCCAATTTCCCTCATTTCTTTTTTTGAGACGGAGTCTCACTCTGTCGCGCAGGCTGAAATGCAATGGTGTGGTCTCGGCTCACCACAACCTCCGCCTCCTGGGTTCAAGCGACTCTCCTCCCTTAGCCTCCCAAGCAGCTGAGACCACAGGGCGCCACCACGCCTGGCTAATTGTTTTTTTGTATTTTTAGAAGAGATGTGGTTTCACCATGTGAGCCAGGATGGTCTCGATCTCCTGATCTCATGGTCAATCCACCTCCCTCAGCCTCCCAAAGTGCTGGGATTATAGGCATGAGCCACGGCGCTCGGCTTCCCTCAAATCTTTGAGGCTGGGTTATCCTGTCCTAGTTGTGTTCAAAGTGGTAATTTCCCCCTTTCGCACACACCTGCCAATAACAGCAAGACAATTACAATAACAATGAAAACAATGTAACACTGAGTCTAAATAGTATTCAAATGTGGTCTCCAGGTAAACTCTATACTCCTTTGATTTATGGACCCCACTAAGGAAGCTTTGGCTGCAAAAAGATATGACTCACCTACTGATAAGTAAAAAAAAATAGACAAATTTGATTTTTTCACATCACAAGAAATCTAGAGGTATGGGGTGTCACTGGCATTAAGTGAGAAGGTCAAGTGTGCTAGGACTCGGGCTCATCCCTGCAGCCCTCAGTCTTCCCCGTGGCTCCATCAAAGATGAGAAGTGGGTGTGGTGCAGGCAGGGCAGAATTTCACCCCACATGCTTGCCTCTAAGTGAGGAAAATCCTTCCCAGATGGCCCCAGGACAGCAGCTCATGCCTTGTTGGCCAGATTTGTGCCATGGACCCATCCCAGACCTCAGAATGGAAAGCTTCCCTAAGATCAAAATATCTTAACTCAAAAGTTTGTCAAAATTCAGGTTTTATTAGCAAGGACTGGCTGGGCATGTACGGGACTGACCAGTAATCCCAACACTTTGGGAGGCCAAGGAGGGAGGATCACTTGAGCTCAGAAGTTTGAGACCAGTCTGGGCAACATAGTGAGATCTTCATCTCTAAAAGAAAAAAAATTTAATAAAATTAAAAAAAACAAAATCCAAAACCCCGCAAAGACTAAGAAGGGGGCTAGCTTTGGAGTAGATGAGAAACAGCATCTCCCATTATCTGTATCTTTATCTATATGCTTTGCTACTACTGATGTATCTTCTGGCACTAGCTCTTTTATTATTATTTTAAATACTCCCCCCCACTGTATGTTAATTTAACATTCAGTAATACTCTTAGAAATGATCATTGATGGCCGGGCGAGGTGGCTCACGCCTGTAATCCCAGCACTTTGGGAGGCCGAGGCGGGCGGATCACGAGGTCAAGAGATCCAGACCATCCTGGCCAACATGGTGAAACCCCGTCTCTACTAAAAAAGTACAAAAATTAGCCGGGCGTGGTGGTGCGTGCCTGTAGTCCCAGCTACTCGGGAGGCTGAGGCAGGAGAATTGCTTGAAACCGGAAAACGGAAGTCATAGTGAGCCGGGATCGCGCCACTGTACCCCAGCCTGGCGATAGAGCAAGACTCTGTCTAAAAAAAATAAAAATAAAAAAATAAAATAAAAAAAAAAAATAAATATTGGCCAGGTGTGGTAGCTCATGCCTGTAATCCAAGCACTTTGGAGGCCAAGTCAGGTGGATCACCTGAGGTTAGAAGTTCAAGATCAGCCTGACCAAAACGGTGAAACCTTGTTTAAAAAAAAAAAAATTGAAAAAAAAAAAAAGAAATATTGTCTGTAAGGTCAAGAACAAAACAAGAATGCTCTCTGCTATGCTACTATTCAACATTAGACTGGGCATCCTAGCCAATGGAATTAAATAAGTAAAACCACAGTAAGTTGTATCAGTGTTGAAAAATAAGGGGCAAACTGTTATTACTTACAGAGAAAATTATAGAAGCCTCAAGATAATCAAATGAAAAACTGCTATAACTAAGAAGAGAGTTCAGCAACATAGCAAGATACAAAAACCACATAAAAAAATCAATGACTTTTCTATATATTGCCATTGATTGTTTTTAAAATATAATTGGAAGGGAAATTAATGAATTAATGCAATAATACACAAGTAGTTGGAAGAAACAGAATAGAGTCCAGAAACAGACTCACAAACAAATAGAAAATTTATAGAAAGTGTAGTAACTTAAGGTCACAGACTCTAGATTTAGACTCTAAATCTAGATCCGTAAGTTTAATTTCTTGCTCTGCTAGTTTTTGACTATGTGTTGTTGGGCAAATTATTTGATATTTCTGTGCCTCAGTTTCCTTGTCTGTAAAATGAGGATTAATTATAGAACCAACCAATATGTTTATTTAAATGATAAATATGTATGTATATCTGTATACATGTATCCATAGAACACATATATTTATGAAATATGATAAAACTGGAACTTCAAATCAATGGTAAAATAATGATACAGCATTTCAAATCAATGAAACTAGTTACCCATTTTTTAAAAATGAAAGAATTTATCTTAAGCTGTTCACAAAATTTTAATTAAGACTAAGTTTTTTAATGATAAGCAATTATTAGAAGAAAATGTAAGCAAATGTGTGGTGTCTTAGAGTCAGGAAGACTTTCTGAAATAAAACACAAAAAGCAAAAGACATAAAAGAAAATACAGGGGAGAGAGATCCAAGATGGCAGATTAGCAACAGCTCAGGAATGTAGCTCCCAGTGAAAGCGCAGAGAGCGAGTGGATGCCGCACTTTCAGACAAATTTTTGTTGCCCACAGACCGGGAGATTCCCAGCCGAGGAGCCACAAGGGTCGCCAGGTCGCCAGCATGACTTTTTTGGCCAGTGCAGCTGTTTTGCCCATGCCCCGGTGCGGCGCTTCTCGGTGCGGAGTATATGGGACGGGGTGCCCTGTGAGTCGGGCCCGGCTGGTCCCATCCCCACAAGGAGAACAGCAATTGGAAACGCTGAGGACTGAGAGTTTCACAGCAAGCACAGCCGAACCGGGAAGGTCCAGCTCTGTGGGGAAG
>CAUYLZ010085646.1:0-23281 GCA_963573645.1 Pithecia hirsuta | reverse complement strand
AGGAGTGATTTACTTCCAATTATGTGGTCACTTTTAAAATAGGTGTAATGTGATACTGAGAAAAATGTATGTTTTGTGGATTTGGGGTGGAGAGTTCTGTAAATAATTGTTAAGTTTACTTGTTCCAGGTCTGAGTTCAAGTAAGATTCCAGTACATCACTTAATATGTTTCAGAAAGAACTCATGAGACTTTGCTGCGGAATAACGGAAGTAGAATTATTCCCTCCTTGAACCCTAGTGCATTATTGGTGGAAATGTAAATTAGTACAGCTATTATAGAAAACATTGTGGGGGTTCCCTGAAAACTACAAATAGAACTACCATATACTCTAGCAATCCTGCTGCTGGGTTATATATCCAAATGAAGTGAAATCAGTACGTAGAGGGACATGGATGAAACTGGAAACCATCATTCTCAGCAAACTGATACAAGAACAGAAACCCAAACACCTAATGTTCTCACTCATAAGTGGGTGTTGAACAATGAGAATACATGGACACAGGGAGGGGAACATCACAAATTAGGGCCTGGGGGATTGGGGGCTAGAGAAGGAATAGCAGGAGTGGGGGCACTAGGGAGTAAGAGCATTAGGAGAAATACCTAATGTAGATGATGGGGTGATGGATACAGCAAACTGTCACCATGGAATGTGTATACCTATGTAACAATCCTGCACAATCTGCACATGTACCCCAGAACTTAAAGTATAACAAATAAATTTTTAAAAAAGAAAGGTGAAAGTTGTGTTGCATCAAAGTTTGCTATATATCATGAATGCAATGTTCATGATGAAGTGGATTTGCAATATAATTAGTATTTAAAGAAACTATAAATTTAAATCTATATCTACTATCTATTTTGTTTTCTTTTTGATATAATGGAATTTCTTGTTTCTTCCACTCTTTGCTTTCTTCACTCAGTTACTCTCCCTATATACTTTCAGTGACCCACAATTTTTCTTCTTTGCTCAGTGATTTTGGAAACATGTAAAGTTACATATGCATTTAGTGAATTTTGCCTGTAGTTACTATCTCTATTATCTATGGAGAAGTTGAAAAGAATGAGAGAGATGTTTGTTTTGTTAGAACTCAATGATCATAGTATAATTCCAAAAAATCCTTATTTCTATACAACATTCTATGATAGGTGTTGAAAATTCATTTTACTCTCAACAGCTTTACCACTAAGTACTTTGAAGTATTGTTTCTACAATAACAATATTCTCTAAAATACTGGGTCCACATAAAGAAGAGTTATGATAGTAAGGATTCTGCAAATAAAGTTTTATGTGCTTATAAAAAGACAGCTTAAATAGAAAAAACATTTCCAAAAATGCAGTGCCTGGTGTCAGCATCCTATTTCAGTTTGTTTCATACTAGCTTGCCATCACTTACCACTACTCATAAAAATACATGCATATCACATTTTATTACCTTTTGCTTCATTGTGCTTTGCAGATATTTTGTTTTCTTACACACTGAATGTTTGTGGCAATCCTATGTTAAGCAATTCTATAAGTGCCATTTTTCGAAAAGCATGTGCTCAGTACATGTCTCTGTGTTGCATTTTGGTAATTCTCACAATATTTCAAATTTTATTATAATTATTGTATCTGTTATGATGTGCTTTTAATCAATGATGTTTAATGTTATTATTGTAAGTATTTTAGGGCACCAAGAACCACACTCATATAAGATGGCAAACATAATCAATAAATGCTATTTGTGCTCAGACTGTTCTATGAATCAGCCATTTGTAGAACTCTCTCTCTTTCCTTGAGTTTCCCTATTCTTTGATACACAATAGTATTAAAATTAGGCCAATCAATCACCCTACAATGACCTTTAAGTGTTCAAGTTAAAGAATCACACATGTCTCACTTTTAAGGAAAAGCTATAAATAATCAAACTTAGTGAGGAAGGCATGCCAAAACCCAAAACTGGCTGAAACCTAGGTTTCTTGTGCCAAACAGCCAAGTTATGAATACAAAGGAAAAGTTCTTTAAGGAAATTAAAGGGTTACTCCAGTAAATACACAAATAATAAGAAAATGAAACAACCTCATTGTTGATATAGAGAATGTTTGAGTGGTCAGGATAAAAGATCAAACAAGCCACAATGTTCCCTTAAGCCAAGGCCTAATCCAGAGCAACGCCATAGCTCTCAATCCTATAAATGCTGAGAGAAGTGAGGAGACTGTAAAAGAAAAGTTTGAAGCTATTAGAGGGTGGTTCACAAGGTTTATGGAAGGAAGCCATCTCTATAACATGAAAGTACACGATGAAGCAGGACGTGTTGATGTAGAAGATATAGCTAAGATCATTGACGAAGATGGCTACAATAAACAACAACAGATTTTCAATGTATACAAAACAGTTTTCCACTGGAAGAAGATGCTATCTAGGGCTTTCAAAACTAGAAATAAGTCAATGACTGGCTTCTAAGCTTTGAAAGACGGTCTGACTCTCTTGCTAGAGGCCAATGCAGCTGATGAATTTAAGTTGAAGCCAATGTTCATTTGTCATTCCAAAAAATCTGAGGGCCTCTAATAATTATGCTCAATCTACTCTGTCTGTGTTTTTCAAATGGAACAACAAAGCCTGGATGACAGTACATCTGTTTAAAGCATGGTTTACTGAATATGTCAAGCTTGCTGTTGAGATCTAATGTTCAGAGAAAAAAAAGTTTCAAAAAAATTACCGCTTATTTGACAATACACTTGGTCATCAAAGAGCTCTGATGAAGTTGAGATGAGTTTTGTTTCTATGCCTGCTAACACAACATTCATTATGTAGCCCATGAATCTAGGAGTAATTTTGAATTTTGAGTCTTATTATTTAAGAAATATATTTCATAAGGCTATAGCTGACATTAATATTGATTCTTCTGAAGAATTTGGGAAAAATAAATTGAAAACCTCTGGAGAGAATTCAAAATTTTAGATGCCATTAAAAACATTTCTGATTTATAAGGGAGATCGAAGTTGCAACATAAATAGGAGTTTGAAAGAGGTTGATTCCAGCCCCTATGGGTGACTTTGAGGAATTGAAGACTTCAGTGGAGGAAGGAACCACAGACATGATGGAAATAACAAGAGAATAGATTGAGATATAGAACCTGTAGATGTCACAGAGTTGCTGCAATCCCATGATGAAATTTGAGCAAATGAGAAGCTGCTTCTTACAGATGAGCAAATAAAGTGGTTTCTTGGGATGGAAACTGCCCTTGGTGAAGATGCTATAAACATCATTGAAAAGACAACAAAGCATTTAGAATATTTCATGAACTTAGTTGATAAAGCAATGGCAAGGTTTAAGAGAAATGACTTTCAGTTTGAAAGATTTCTACTGGGTAAAATGCTATCAGGAAGCATTGCATGTTACAGAGAAATTATTTGTGGAAGAAAGAGTCAATCAATGGGGTAAACTTCATTGTTGTCTTATTGAAATAAATTGCCACAGATGTCCCAGCCTTCAGCAACCACCCCCCTGATCAGTCAGCAGCCAACATGAGGCAAGTCCCTCCACCAGCAAAAAAATTAGGACCCCCTGAAGGCTCAGATAATTGTTAGCATTTTATAGCAATAAAATATTAAGTTAAAGTATAAAAAATCTTTTAAACATAATGTTATTGAACACTTAATAGACCATATATAGTATAAACATAAATTTTTTATGCACTTAGAAACAAAAAAAATTGTGTTGCTCTCTATCACAGCGGTCTGAAATCAAACCTGCAATATCTCTGAGGTATAGACAAAATTCCTTTCTATATGGTATTCTCTGCCAAGTCAAGTTCTCTTGTTCTCATGAGTACTGGTACATGAACATTTAATGTTATTTTTTATTGAGTTCACAGTATACTTGTGGTTATTATTGCTGAACATATTAAAAATGTTATTTTGAGAGGACAATTCAGCAAATTGTACAGAAACATATAAAATAGATTACAAGGGCTGATTAGCCTTTAATGAAGGCCAGCTAAAACTGAATAGGTTGGAATAACATTTCCTGATAGCTACATTTTGAAGTTTTGGGAGAAAAGAGCAGCAATAAAAACAAAGCAAAACCACAGATTCAGAGTCACAGTAAATGCCTTAGAAGTATTTCTCCTAGGAAAAATAATTCTGGCTTCTAGGCTAATTTCAATATCTCTTTTTCTCTTCTTTTCAAAAATATTGTGATTAGGATCACACAGTCAGTTTTTAAATATAATGTTGAAAACCTCATTTCAAATTTTTCAATCTCAATATTACTATGTTACATGTCTAACTTGATTTCATCCAAATAATGATACTCCCCATTCAGATAATCCAAAATCAGTCATTCTCATTCAGTTACATTTTTTTCTACTTAATTTTTTAAAACAGTTTCATTCTGAATATGCATCTGGAGTAAAAGTGAAAATAACAGTATATTAGTCCACTCTCATGCTGTTATAAAGAATTGCCCAAGACTGGGTAATTTATAAAGGAAAGGTTTAATTGACTCACTGTTCTGCAAAACTGGTGAGGCCTCAGGAAACTTACAATCATGGCTGAAAGCACCTCTTCACAGGGCAGTGGCAGAGAGAATGAGCATCCAGGGAAGGGGGAAGTCCCTTATAAAACCATCAGACTTGTGAAAATTCTCTCACTATCATGAGAACAGCATTAGGGAAACCAGTCCCATGATTCAATTATCTCCACCTGGTTCCACCCTTGACATGTGGGGATTATTACAACTCAAGGTGAGATTTGGGTGGGGACACAGAGCCAAACTACCTCAAATAGTAACAACCAAAATGACAACAATATAAATTCAGTTCTGTAAATGATAAAATCAGAGTACTAGGTCATATAGGGTTTAACAAAAGTTAAAAAAAAAGGTGAGGGGGCAGGCACATTGGCTCATGCCTATAATCCCAGTACTTTGAGAGGCAGGAGTATCACTTGAGGCAGGGTGATCACTTGAGGCCAGAAGTTTGAGACCTACCTGGGTAGGATAGAGAGGCCCCATCTCTACACAAATTTTTTTAAAAAATTAGCTGTGCATGATGACATGTACTTCTAATCCTAGCTATTAGGGAAGCTGAAGTGAGAGGATCACTTGAGCCCAGAAGATCAAGACAAGCTTGGACAAGAAAGTGAAATTCTGCCCCCAACCTCAATAAAAAATTAGCTGGGCATGGTGACACAAGCTTTCATTCCAGCTACTCAGGAAGCCGAGGTGGGAGTCTCACTTGAGCCAGGGAATATGAGGTGGCTGTAGTGAGCTATGACTGTGCTGCTGCATACTGCAGCCTGGGTAAAAAAGTGACAGCCTGTCTTAAAAGAAAAAAAAAAAAAAAAAACAAGTATTAGCATCAGATTTATATGAGGTTTCAGTCTCAGTAAGAGCTGGGAACATTTACTTAATCTTCCAGTCATGAGTTTCTCAAATTAAAATGTTCTAATGATGCCTACATTACTGTACTGTTATAAGGATTTATTTATTGAAAAAATATGTATTAAGAATCTATTGCATATTAGTATAGTTCTAGCTAATGGACATATATTTTTAAAAAATGTAGCCCTTAATAAGCTTAAAGTCTAGGCCATCAAGAACAACAAATGTAAACAAATCCATGGACAAACTTGTAATAGCAACTGTGATAGATACACAGGATTCAATAGATCCATAAAGAAAAGCTGATTAATTCAAAATGATTTTCTGTAAAGTCATATCTTCCACCAGACACAGATGAAAGGGACTGCAAGGATTTAACCTGCTGAATTACAGGTTTATTTATTAATGGTAATTAGTGTTATTATTGCACAACTTCACTTCAAAATTTTGCAAAGTGATGAAGTTGTGATTATGTCCCAAAATATATCATCGAGAGTAAGGGTACATCATGGGATTTGGTGGGATGTGGAGCAAAAAGGACTTGATGCCAAGATTTATGTAAGGACTGTCCAGGAAGAAAGAGGATTGCAGAAGTTTGCAACCTATTACAAAGCAAAGCAGTGGAAAAGGAGTACCAAAGTAACGACTTAGCAACTAAGAACACACACACACACACACACACACACACACACACACACACACTTTAAAATGGTATGAAGTGTAAAGAAAGTACTATATATGTTGAAGGCCAACAAACACACAGTTATAGAAAATTATTTCCAACATAAAGCTACCGTGAATAAGTGTACAACAATGAGGACTCAGAGGAAGAAAAATTCAAGATATTTTAAAATAAATGGAAATTATGATTGCCTTATAATAAAATGTTAGTGTTTTTGAAAGCCAAATTCCTTCCTCTGGGGTCCTTGGCTTTTGGGTCAGGGGAGATATGTTGCTGAGAGTGCAGAGAGTATGCAGGGACTTAATTCATTTATCCTTTTTATATATGAAGCCAACAATTTTAGGTCATTTCTCACCTATGAAGAGAAGTAAATAGATTTGTTTTTAAAATAACCTAGCAAAAGCCTTTTGATATAAATGAGTAATTATCTTTCTAAAGCCTGGAAGCAAAGTAAGGAGGTCAAGTGAGTAAAACCTGTTGTAATTTAGATTCCCACCTTGCTTTTCAAAAGCCAAATGTGTAATTGGTGAGCAGTGTAGGAAAGGACAAAAAGATCAAGCCAATTACTCATTTGTCCAAAACCCAGACTTTATAGATGACAGTTTAAATTTTTCATGCTCAAAAAACTTATTTTTGCCAGTTTGATTCAACAATCCTGTAAATATTGTATTGAAACAATATTTACTCTCATCTTAAGTACAAAAAAGTCACTTTTAAGTTGACTAAATTAAAGCCACATATATTATCCGGCAAATCTAAATAATTTGATAGGTTCTAATAAAAATAAGGTTAAATAATTATAGATTAAACAAATAATATACATATATGTATATATGAATCTATATGTAAATTTCTTTTCAAAACCAGACTGTTTTCACAGGTATTGTGCATTGAGATAAAATCAACTCAATCACCTATAGCAATGAATTCGTGGTTTGCTCACGTGAAACCAAAGCATTTCAGCAAAAACTTTTTAAACAGATTTTTCCTCAATAAACCTTTCAATATTATGTTTCCCATCATGGTGCTGATGGCATTTTTGTTATTTTACAGAGATATAGGTAGGTTGCATAGTGACTATTACCCTTCAGTTAATTTGCTCATCTTGTCATTTGTTTGCTTCTGTGATGACTTATATACAAAGTTATAAACAAAGTGCATTAGAATTCATCCACTGTCTGCAGTTAGCATGTTTTGAAAATTATTAGGCAGTTTTAATGAGCCTCCAAATACACCCAACATAAACCCCAACAAAACAAAACAAAAACAAACAAACAAAAAAAAACCTTAGCTAAAAATAGAGCATATTTTCCTTCATTTGTAAGTCCATGCAGATCTCAGCTACATAGCTCTTCTGTTGGGTTACTTTGGGAAGAAAAGCTACTTTGTTATTTAAATATGTACTGTCATTATTATTATTTAAAAATGTCTACTTTTCTCTGATGGTCAGAACTAAACAAGAAAAAATGGAATCAATCTGTGAAATCTTCATTGAATTAGAGACAGATAAGTGTTACATATGTGATTCTGCTTTGATTAAAGAGTTTTTCCCTTAGTCCCAGTTGTAACAGAAAATAGTGACTTTTTTCTAATAGGAATCTCTTATTTTTATAATAATCTTTTTTGAAGAATTTTGCCTTTATCATTAATTTCTGGCTCTTAAATTACTTTCAGTCACTCAAATAAAATAGATTTCCAGCATCAACATATACAATACTGTAGCATTTTGAAATAGGAGTTCTTAGACATGCACGGTGAAAGTTGAGAATCCTGCTTAAGGGAGAAGGAGTAAAAATAAAAATGAACAAAGCAGGAAGTCCATCAAATTGACTTTGTGTGGAATCATAATTTCAAATATAACATGTTTTATAATCATTGATTTAGGGTTGTTGAAGAGGGTCTGCCATCCTAAATCTTTATTTCTCTACAATAAAAAACCTTTTAAATAATAGAATCCTTTTCACCAATAAAATATAGGCCTTATTTTATGTGAGTATAATTTAATCATTTGCTTTAAATTAATACTCTTTATTATAAATTAGCATTTGTGATCAGAACTGTAAAAACACAATAAGAGACATGGTTTCAATTGCTATCTTCTTTTATGCCAACTTCATCTCCACACTAATTTGGACAGACAGATGTCTCTCTTATTTCTTAAGAAATACAGGGCATCAAACTTAATACTTTTTCAGAGAACTGTGCTTCTTGGCCCACTAAGTTACACTATCCAATGCCCTCTTCTTCATATTTTACCTAAACACTTTCTTTAGATTTTTAACACTTTTTAAAAAATTTTTGCCTACAGAAGGTAGCATACACTATTTTAGGCATAACCATAATCTTTTGTTCCTACTACTGTAAATTGTAGTCAGTCAGTTATGGAAAGTATGCAGCCAAGGAAATAATTGTAAGCTGTAAACCCTCAGTGAACCCAATCATATTCAACCAGGTAGGTGAGTGTGCAGAAATGACTGTCTGGAAAGGCAGAAGGATCAATTCTATCTTCAAGCACTTCAAGGTCTCAGAGTAACTACAGTGTATCTATGGGGCTGACAGTGGCAGACAACTGTAAAAGAATATTTCCTGAGAGAGACCCAAGATGGCTGAATAGGAACAGCAATGGAGTGAAGTTCCCAGTAAGAACAATGCAGAGGGTGAGTGCTCACCACATTTCCAAATAAATTTTCACTGCCCACAGACAGGAGATTCCCAAGCCAAAAAGTGCCATGAGTTTTCAGCATGGCAGATTCAGCTGGTGCTGGGTTGGTGCACAGAAACTCATACAAATCTGGGCAGCCGTTTCAACTGGCACCCAGAATGCCTAGGAGACAGAGCCACCCATTCAACCGAGGATGGTCCAGCTCAGTGGGGAAAAGGGCAACTACCAGTACCAAGGAAGTCCGCCACTACCGAGGCAGTTCACACAGCAGCTGGGCAGAGCCTGTGGCAGATTGTGACTAGACTACTCCCTGTGGGGCAGGGCATCTATGAAAAAAGGCAGCAGCACAACAGGAACTTATAAATAAAGCTGACCCTCCTAGGACAGAGCACCTGGGAAAAGAGGTGGTTATGAGTTCAGCTGCAGCAGACTTAAAAGTACCTGCCAGCAGCTCTGCACAGAACAACAGAGCTCCCAGCACAGCACATGAGCTCCCATAAGGGACAGACTGTCTCCTCAAGCAGTTCCCTGACCCCCCGTATACCCAAAGAGACACCTCATAAAGGAGAGCTCAGGTCAACATCTGGTGGATACCCTTCTGGGACAAAGATAACATAAGAAGAAACCAGCAGCAACCCTTACTGTTCTGCAGCCTCGGTAGGTGATCCCCAGACAAGCAGGGTCTGGAGTGGACCTCCAGCAGTCCTGCAGCAGAGGGGTCTGACTGTTAGAAGGAAAACTAAGAAACAGAAAGAAATAACTTCATCATCAACAAATGGACCTCCAATCAGAGACCCCATCTTAAAGTCACCAACTACAAAGACCACAAGTAGACAAAGCCACTAAGATGGGAAGTAACGAGGGCAAAAAGGATAAAAACACCAAAAACCAGAACACCTCTCCTCTTCCAAAGGATCACAACTCCTCACCAGCCAGGAATCAAAGATGGATGGAGAATAAATCTCATGAATTGACTGAAACAGGCTTAAGAAGATGGGTAATAACAAACTTCTCAGAATTAAAAGAGTATGTGCTAACCCAATGCAAAGAAACTAAGAATCTAGAAAAAATGTGACATGAGATGCTAACTAGAATAAACAGCTTAGAGAAGTATATAAATGACTTGATGGACCTGAAAAACACAGCACGAGAACTTTGTGAACCATACACAAGTTTCAATAGCCTAATCAATCAAGCAGAATAAAGGATATCAGAGGTTGAAGATTAACTCAATGAAATAAAATGATAGGGCAAGAATAGATAAAAAATGAGTGAAAAGAAATGAACAGGTCCTCCAAGAAATATGGGATTATGTGAAAAGACCTAATCTACATTTGATAGGTGTACCTGAATGTGAGGAAGAGAATGAATCCAAGCTGGAAAACACTCTTCAGGATACTATCCAGGAGAACTTCCCCAACCTAGCAAGGCAGGCCAACATTCAAGTCAAGGAAATATAGAGAACACCACAGTGATATTTCTCAAGAAGAGCAATCCCAAGGCACACAATCATCAGATCCACGAAGGCTGAAATAAAGGAAAAAATGCTAAGGGCAGCCAGACAGAAAGGTTGGGTTACCCACAAAGGGAAGCCAATCAGACTCACAGTGGATCTCTCAGCAGAAATCCTACAAGCCAGAAGAGAGTAGGGGCCAGTATTCAACATCCTTAAAAAAAAGAACTTTCAACCTAGAATTTTATCTCCAGCCAAACTATGCTTCATAAGTGAAGGAGAGAGAAAATCCTTTATTGACAAGCAATTGCTGAGAGATTTCATCACCACCAGGCCTGCCTTACAAGAGCTCCTGAAAGAAGCACTAAACAAGGAAAGAAACAACCACGACCAGCCCCTCCAAAAACGTACCAAATGGTAAAGACCATTGACACAATGAAAACAATGCATCAATTAACAAGCACAACATCCAACTAGCATCAAAATGGCAAGATTAAATTCACACATAACAATATTAACCTTAAATGTAAATGGGCTAAATGCCCCAGTCAAAAGACACAGACTGGCAAATTGGATAAAAAGTCAAGACCCATTCATGTGCTGTATTCGGGAAACCCATCTCATGTGTAAGGATACACACAGGCTCAAAATAAAGAGATGGAGGAAGATTTATCAAGCAAATGCAGAGCAAAAAAAAGCAGGAATTTCAATCCTAGTCTCCGATAAAATGTACTTTAAAACAACAAAGATCAAAAGAGACAAAGAAGGGCATTATAAAATGGAAAAAGGATCAAGGCCTCAAGAAGAGCTAACAATCCTAAATATATACACACTCAGTACAGGAGCACCCAGGTATATAAAGCAAGTTCTTAATGACCTACAAAGAGACTTAGATTCCCACACAATAATGTGGGAGACTTTAACACTCCATTGTCAATATTAGACAGATCAATGAGACAGAAAATTAACAAGTATATCCAGAACTTGAACTCATATCTGGACCAAGCAGACCTAATAGAAATTTGCAGAACTCTCCACCGTAAATCCACAGAATATACATTCATCTCAGCACCACATCACACCTACTCTAAAATTAACCACATAATTGGAAGTACATCACTCCTCAGCAAATGCAAAAGAACGGAAATCATAACTAATAGTCTCTCAGACCACAGTGCAATCTAAATATAATTTTTTCACCTATATAAGAGTATAAGGAAAAAGTTAAAAGCTATATCCCAAATACACAACTCAGGCTACACCACTGTTACCAGTTTGAGGAACTACATTTTCCAATATTTCTCTGAGTAAGCAAAACTAATACTACACACACACATAAACACACACATACACACACACACACACACACACGCATAAATGTTCCATATCCTCTTTAAAGAGTTTCCTTCTCAATGCACTTAGGTAAGTACTATATTTTATTTGTGAGTTATATATTATATATTAAAGTAAACATGTATATAAGAATATATTATATATGTATTATATTTATATGATCTGTATAGGAATGTGGGCTCTGGAAGATACATATACTTTGAGTAAGGGTCTGCAGTCTTTCACCATTACTGTTTTGTTTATCATACCAAGGAGCGTGAAAAGTGTTTGCAAATTGACTAGAACATTTGTACTGTCTTTGCTTTGCTTAGTTTTTTATTATTTTTTAATTTATTTTTTAAAATTCTCAGTTTTTGAATTATCTTTTGAATATTTGTATTAATACATTGTTAAACTTTAGCATCCTGGTGAATATCTGATTACATGGTCATTACTATTTGCAAATAAAACTATTTGTCTATAAAATACGTTATTTTCCCACAGAGGCTGCAGAAGGTGTACATGAAGCTTCAGATATACTTAATGAGCTATACTTGGTCACTCTGAAGATAGTCTATAAAAATAAGGCATGGTTTTTTGCAAGCAAAAACCAAAATAGAATGTGATCAACATTTCAAAAGGGCTCTTACATGCTCTATTCAAGCACTATTGAGAGTAAAAATAGCATGGTTACAAGCTTGGAGAGAGAACTCCCCAGTTAACTGATTCATCCATATAACACTTCATTAGGTGCCAGGCCCTGCAGGGGTGCTTAATATTAATGATGATGCTGATTGTGGCAAGTGCATACTGATGACTTATAGCCTTTGAAATGTCAATATATACTCATATCCACATGAAGTCTATATGTCTGTATATTCAAAATATAAAGTCATTTTTCAAATAAATTTTGGAAATGCAAAATAAAAAGCTGTGCCTCTACTGCAATTAATGTTGTTGGTCATACAGACAAAATGTAATTTATTTATTTTGAATTTATTTTATGATTTTATAATGCCATATGTTAATTTGTTTACAGATCATAGCAGTGGTGCTGAGAATGTAACCTAGTTCCATTGGTTTCCGACAACTGAGCTCTTGAACAGTGACTTCTTGGCTGTAAATCCCAAAATCTTCCATTTTAAATCAGTTCTTCAGGAAAAAGAGAACAAAATGTAAACCCAAGTGGAGAGAGTACTAAAAGACATAAGATTATTTTTGTCAAAGAATTTATCAATCTAATATCATCAATTAATTAGTTTTAATGGTCTCTCTGTTTCACAGATTAGTTAAGAGATGAGATTAGACCTATCTTTTGGGCTGTGAGTAAGGCTCTGCAACCTTTCATCATTATTGCTTTATTTATCATACCAAGGAACATGACAAATGTTTGCAATTTGACTTGAATATTTTCACTGCCTTTGCTTTGCCTGTTTTTGTTTCTTTCTTTTAAAAAATTCATGGTTTTTGATTTTCCTTTTGAATATTTCCATCTTTATATACAATATACAGGAACACTTATAAGCACAAGAGCTATCCCTTGTGGGTCTCACTACTATCATCATTAAAAGGGAACATTATACAGTGAATGTTATTTTTATTGAGAATATGTTATTTTTATAGTCACATAAGCTATTCTTTTCAAAAACAAAAGTAATAATCACATATTAATTAAAAGTATAAAATTCAATTGCTTAGGATGGCATACATTCCTTCATGATATGACTCTGCCTAACTGCCTAACCTCATATCCAGATTCATCCACCATTATAATATATTCTTTAACAATACTAAAATACATACCTGTCCAATTATACAGTGAATGATGGGGAAATAATTCAATGTTACATGTTAGGTAACCTTCGCTGGGAAGATATGTTGGAATCACAGGAAGACATTGGGCAGAAAGAACAATAACAATATTTAGATTGGAAGTAAAAATGCTAATCTACTTGCCAGAAAGGTCATGTCTACATTCAACAACTGTTCAAATAAAAGCTTTAAAGCAAGGCTCAGCAAACTTTTCTGTAAAGAGCCAGACAACAAATATCTCTGGCTTTGTGGTCCATATGGTCGATACTGCAACTACTCAAGTCTGCCATTGTAGCACGCAAACAGCCATAGACCATATGTGAATCAATGGTGTGGCTGTGTTCCAAAAACCTTACTTACAAAAACAAGGGAAGTGTTAGACTCCTTCAGATCTCGGTGTGCTAGTCCTTACTTTACACAATTAAGATCAGTGTGAGCTATATTTCAAATAGAAGTGAGAGCCCAAAAGGTGGGCAAACCATTGCAGTAAGATGGTCAAACTGCCCAGGCAGAGGCAAAACTCAAAATCAGACAGATCTAGGCATCATAATTCTGAATGAGCTATCAATTTATTCAGGCAGGTTTTCTAAGTCTTAGATTTAAAGGGTAGGTTGGAATTTCGTGTTAGATTTTTACCTCACTGAGACAAAATGATCCAAATAAAAAGTTCATGACAAGGATAAATAAAGACCGTGAACTTACTGGAACATTTAATTATAGCCGCTTATAGCAGCAAGGTTTATTTCAGATCTCACCTGCTGCTAGCACCATATACTACTCTAACATGCTTGCTCAATTTGCTGTTCCATGGAAAAAATAATTGGTTAAGAACTAGGCAGAGGAGTCTTTGTAACTACTTTAATGACAAAAGTAAGGATCCTCTTGTGTCCTCAGAATATATATATACAACAGTGCCTAGAGCACAATAGACATTTAATTATCATTCCTTGAGTACCTAGCACGTGATACCTATTAAACATTTTTCTAGTAGAACTTTGTAAATTAATACTGCAAGATTTTTAGCATTTATTCTTTTATAGTATTATGTCTAAAATTTAGCTGATAGACAATATCTTCCAGTTCTTTGTACTATCCTTTGCCACTTTAATGCAAAAGCATATTAAATCTCATATTTTATATTAAAAATTTAATTCTAAGAGTAAGGCTTACAGTTATGAAAATATTCCAGAAAATCAAAGATATGGAGCTATTGTCTAATGATTGACATTATATTATAGTGGTGAATATAGAAATTTAATTTTTCATCTCCTCCTGTCACTCCCTGTTAAGATATTTTAGGGTCACCCTCCATGAGGTAGCAGACTGATTAGCTTCTACTTTAAACCCTGACTCAGAGTGGAAATCACTCAGCTCTGTTCAAGGAATTCCTGAGCAGAAAAAAATATCTTTCCAGAACATTAGAAAGCAATTGAGTACTTAAAGAGTCATTCAAAGAAGAAACTTCAGTAAGCATTAGAGTAAGCAATTTTATCTATTTTTTTTAAAGAAGAGCTGAGTCAACTCAGGCAAAAGAAATTTAATATGTCATTTTAAGGAGTCTCAATTAACAGAAATAAAACATGTGTCACTAAGCCACCTTGCCAGCTTATACAGCTTTTGAGAGTGAAGGGCTCTCAGTAATGACATTAATTATTATTAAATGTTACTAGCTCAGTGTTGTTGAGAATATAAACAGCAGTATTTATAGACTGACGGTAAAATGTGTTTTAACTTTTTAAAGACATTGTAGAGTTGCCTATCCTTCCTAATAAAACATACTGTAGAATTGTCATTTAATATGTTTTATAACTAGCTACAGCAACTATTCTTTCTTAAGTGGCACATATTCGTTTTCTGTATTTTCCTCACCTTTACCACCTGCTAGCAGTGTTTCAGGCAATAAAACAGCAGTGTTCTCAGCAGACACTATAGCCTCCTCCAAAATGGTAGCATCCCAGTGATTCATAATAAAGCCTTTAAGACCATGATAAATGGCTTTTATTTCTTTTTTTAAAAACAATTCTTCCTTTTTTCTTTAATCTTTAAACACTGAGTTGAAATGGGTGATTGAAAATCTTATTTGGGGTACATGTGTTGTACATATAAGAGTGTAAATTTTAAGAGTTGAATTAAATCTCTCAGTCTGCCTTTTTTCAGTTTGTTTTTAATGATATAGATATGTAGAAGCAGTTGTCTGCCATCCATAAATTAATTATCATTTTCTTGCATTATTTTATGATACCTACTTTTTGTTTTTTGGTACCTGCCTTCTAAATACTTTTGCCTATAGTGACCAAATGGTCTTTCTTTCTAGTTAGAAAGTGATCCTCAATATTAATTATATTCTTTTCTTTATCAAAAACCTTGTTTCAGTTATAATACATTTTGTTGATATGTAAAAATTCCGAAGAAATACAAACAAGAAATATTGAATGATTATTTTGTTTAAATAACATATTTAGAATATTGAATGTCCCTGTTTAAACAATATGTATAGAATGCCCTATTGGTAGAAAATGTCTTCATGAATTTTTTAATAGTTGATTTTTATATATATTGTACATTTTGTACCTCAAAGAAACATTAAACTTTTAATACAATTAAGAGAGAGGAAAAGGAAATGTTTTAATCAAAATATAAAATAATTTATTTTGAATTGATTGCTTTAGTAATAAGAAAATCAATAAAATTAATGATTAAAGAGTTCAGAAGAACTGAACAGTTATTAATATCCATTTATAAGAAATAAATATGATGACAGATTAGGTTGAGTAGGATGTTATTCACTTACAATTTTAAAAATAAAACTATGTAGAGACTTGAATGGCTAAAAATGTAACAAATTACATAATAGTGCTTTAGTATTTTTGAGATTAAAAAATAGTCCCAAAATGATATTTACAAGAGCAACCCTTAGAGTGTCCTAAATATACATTTATAAGTTATCACAGTGACTTGCAAAATATAAGCAGAAATTACAAAACAGATTACATAATTTTACCTGAAAAATTTTCAATTTAATTGAGTAAATTTATTTAAGCACTTCCTTATGAAAGATATTGTGCTACGTGTTGGGTATAAAAGTAAATTTTAAAATGCCTGATTTCAAGGAATTCACAGGATATTGTGAAGACAGGCAAGTTAAACCAATTATTTAAATAAAGTGTGATAAATTTCCTAAAGGAAAGAATAAAAATCCTAAAAATACACAAAAGTGGTAGCCCAAACTCAGCTTATGGTAGTAGCAAAAAAGTTTGGAAAATGTTTTCTAAAGAAAACCAACTGGATAAAGTATTGAAGAGTACGTGACATTCATTCAAGCAAGCAGGTTAGGCACAATTTTTTATTCCATACAAAAAAAAAGTTTCCCAACTAAATGCAGACATACATAGATCTATAAAATCATATATATAGTATGTAGATTTTTTAAAAAAGACAGTTGGTTAGCACCACCAGTATAAATCTGTGGTGTCATGTCTTCAACAAGATTTTTGAAATGAGGAGCACTCAACAGATTTGGGAGATAAAGGATTGTAAGATATTAGCGACAAATTAGGGTTGTTACTTTTTTTTTAATTTACCCTGTTAACTTCCCAAAATTATGTAGGATATTTTATATATTAATATACATTTTAAAAGATGAATGCAGTTTAAGTTTTGTTGTTTAGCTTGAATAAACATCTTACAGAGAGAACTGGTAAAGTAGAAAATTTTTAAAAAATTTTTTTAAAATTTAAAAAATTTTGGGTACCATGTAGAGCGATGCTGAAGAGGAGTCTGCTCTTAAATAGAAACTGAAACAAGTGTGATATGTGAATTTACAGTTTTTTGTCTGATGGTACCCTCCAATGGAGCACTGTTAATGCGGTAGAAAAACTATGGACTTATTAGCTTAAAGTTTGGTACTGGGAAAGCAGTTGGAAATGCAGAGAGAAATATCTAGAAAAGAAGGAGTTGGATAAGATATGAAAGTCCCCAAAAATGTATAAAACGTGCACAAATTTTTATAAAACAATGAATTTTGATAATGAATCAAAAAGAACATAGGGTCCTGACAAAAAATGTATCTGCTCAAAACTGAAAAATCTGAGTGAAGATTTTAGTTGCTTCCCACAAAGGCGAGACACAGTTTATTATAACAAAATCCACTGTTTGTATAATGTACAATTTGTAATGTCCAATCAAATATCACTAGAATAAACAAACTAAAATATGACATTTGCACAGGAAAAAATGCAATCAATAGAACATTTTCCTAAAATTATCAAGATATAATCACCAATATCAGAGTTTTATTAAAGTATATTTCATGACTTAAAGGAAAATATGATTAATAAACAAATGAGGAATGTCAACATATTACAACTAAAAAAAAAAGAACCAATTCAAAGCAATGAAACTAAAAAGTACAACTGTAATGAAAATTTCATTGCATACAATTAATAAAAGATAGGACGTAGCAAAATAAAGCATTAGTAAACTTGAATGCAGATCAATTAAAATATTGGATGTGAATAAAAAGAGAAATATTAAGTGCTCTAACGTATGTGTAATTGGAGTTTGATAGGAAAGGGTAGAGTCAATGGGGCAGAAAATTACTTGAATATATTAAACAAAAAGAAAAAAAGCACAAATTAGGAAAAGCATCAAACTATAGGTAGAACACCTCAACAGACCATATCATTGTAAACTGTAGATTTCAAAAGATAAAGAACAGCTAAAAGGGTCCAGACATAAATGACACACTGCAAACACAGGAAGAGAAATTCAAATGATAGCTGACTTCTCATTAAGAAAAATATAACGGTTAGACTACAAGAGAACCATAACCCTAATGTACTGGGAATAAAACAGAAGGAAAATAAGAGACAATTTAGGTAAACCAAAATCATGACCATTCACTGCATTCAGAATTATGTACAAAAAATGCCAAAGGAAGTAATTCAAGATGAAGGAAATTACACTAGATGATAACTTGAGTATACATAAAAGGGTAAAGGCGCAAAATGTTAATAAATAAAAAAGGGAAATATTTATTCAAGTATAATAGAGTAAAAAGGAGTAAATGTATAATCTCATTTGAAACAACCAAAAATTGAGTCAAAATAAATGAAACAATGTATCACATCCAGCACTGCAGAAGTGATCCCTGAGAGGTGGTAAAGAAATAAAATGAACTATCCAATTGCCTCTGCTTACTGTCTGAGAATGTAACTCAGGCAGAACTCAGCTATTTCATTGAGGAGGTAGATCTGAGAGCTCAGATAATCCAAAGCATCTAAGGTTCACAGTACAGAGTATGAGAGAAGAGAAAGGTGGGCACACACACACACACACACACACATGCACACACCCCACACACAGGGCTCCAGCATTCTGCAAAAGATTAGCAAAATACTAATTAATGAATGCATGTACGAAAAATATCTGAAAGCAGAAAATTGTCACCAAAAAATAATTAGAAATAACAATCCTCAAAGCTCAGAGTGAGGAATATTGCTTGTTCTCAAAAGCCTAAGTGAAATACTCCCAAATTTATGAAGTTGCAAGTGGAGTACTAAGTTTTCCTCAGTAGTTTGTAAAATTAATGTAAAACACATCTCTATTCCCTCCCACCTAGTAAAGTTTGAAGTCCATATCCACAAGGGTCAAATGGTTTCCAGCAGACTTAATTGTGCCCTGGGAGAATGCTACAAAATATTCACAGGAACACAAAAAATATTTAGACCAAGCGAGGACAAATCCAAAATGGGTATATCACCCTATGGAAAATTACCATGCACTCAAGAAGCAAAATATTCTGCCTGTAACTAAAAGAGAAAAAAAAAATGTATCAAAATAGTCCTACAAATTATGCAGATGATAGAGCTGGACATTTAATATATAGCAACAGAAAATAGCACAAATGAAATACAGAATAAAAAAGGACAGGGAAAAATCAGGGAATTATCAATGAGAGTGATAAAATTTCTAGTGAAACATATAATTTTCCTGGAATAAATAAAATGTTTTATAATGATAAAGGTTCAATTTCTCAGGATACGATAATCTTAATTTTTTTACTTCTAATCCAAATTAAAAATTAATGAAGGAAAAACTTCCAAGAGAAATGAATAGTTTATAAAACATTTATAAAATCAGTAAAGGTACAGAACACTATCAACCAAATTGACCCAATGGACATTTATACAACAGTCCACCCTATTACAACAGAATACACATTCTTTTCATGTGTTCATGGAACACTTACAAAGATGAAACATAATCTATTAGTAAATATATTTTATTACATGGAAAAATGATTCAGGTCATACAAAGTAAATGTCTGCCCATGATTGAACTAAATACTAAAGAAATACAAAAGAGATATATGGATAATCTCCAAATATTTGAAAACCAAATAACACATATACATGTAACCTATGGCCCAAAGAAGAAATTTAAATGGATATTAGAAAGTATTTTGAGCTGAATGAAAATGTAAACAAAATATGCCAAAACCTATGGGACACTGTTAAAGAAATAATTAGAGGGAAATAATAAGGGGGAATTCTCAAATCAGAAAAGAAATAATTTTCAAATCAGAAACTTCAGCTTCTACTTTACGAAACTAATGAAGAGCAATTGAAAGCCAAAGTTCACAGAAAAAAAATAAGGTCAGAGTAGAAATCAAGTAATTTAAAAGTAGAAAAAATAAGTAAATGAAACAAAAAACTGATTATATGAAAGATAAATTAAAATAATAATTTTCTACCTTTGCTGATCAGCCCCAAAATGAAGAAATTATAAATTATCAATATTAGATATGAGTGAGATGATATCACTTGAACAGACTCAATAAAAAGCTAAAGCACTATAAACAACTTTATATAAGTGAACTTGACCATTTAGTTTATATCTTTTAAATACAGAAATGAAAAAATGTTTTCCCAGGAGACAGACTATATCTCCAAAAAATATTGAGTTTTTTAATTAAAAACATTTACAGAAAAATACACAACATTTTCACTTGGAGAATTCTAAATATTAAGAAATAAATAATATCAATTTTTTACAAAATCTTCCAGAAAATTTAAGAGATATGATATACTCTATGTTGTTCTGTAAAACTATAATAGCATTTTTCTGATGCAAAAATCAGAAATAAAGATATACAAGGAAAGAAAACCAGGACTCAGTATTACTTAGGACACAGATGCTAAAATTTTACACGTGATTTAAGCAAGCATAATCCAACAAAATGTTAAAAGGCTAATACATAATGAGTAAATAAAATTTATCCATGGAGAGTAAGGTTAGCTTAATGATTGGGAATCAATGTAATTCACCACACTAAGAGGCAAACACTAGCAACATTGATATATAATCTTTTCAATAGATGGAAAAAAGTCTTTGATAAAATTCAACATCTATTTTTGAAAATAAAAAAAATAAAACCTCTCAGCAAAATAGGAGTAGAAGGAATCTTTCTCACCCTGATAAGGGGTAAGGGGTAATTACCAACAACCAAAGCTAAACTTATATTTAGCAGTGAAAGACTGAATGCTTCCCAGTAAGATAAAGAAGAATCAAGTGTACCCACTGTTAGCCCTTCTATTGACCATTGTACTAGAGATTTTAGTGCAATATGATAAGAAGAAAAAATTAAAATGCATTCATATTAGAATAGAAGAAGTAAACCTATATTTGTAGATGACATAATCCTCTCCAGAGGTAAATTTAGGGACCCTACCAAAAAACCTTCTAGCTCGGCAATGTGGCTCATGCCTGTAATCTCAGAACTTTGGGAGGCCAAGGTAAATCAAGACCAGCCTGGACAAAATCGCAAAACCCCCTCTCTACCAAATATACAAATAATTAGCTGGGTGTGGTGGTGCGCCTGTAGCTCCAGCAACTGGGGAAGCTAAGGTGAGAGAATCATCTGAGCCCTGTAAGTTGAGGCTTCAGTGAGCCAAGATCGTGCCACTGTACTCTAGCCTGGGCAACAGGAGTGAGACCCTGTCTCAAATTAAAAAAAAAAAAAATAGCTTCTAATATAAATCAGTTTATCAAGATTGCAGAAAATCACCAGATGAAATAAAAAACTCAATTACTTTTTTGAACAATATGAATAAATAATATTCAGATAAAATTAAATAAAATGTTACAATAGCATCAAAATATGAACCAATTGATAAATCTGGAAAAATATTTTTAAAACCCATACTTTGGATATTTAAAAACACTACTGACGTAAGTTAAAGAACTAAATAAATGGACAGGTATATTGTGTTTGTAAGTCTGAAGAATCAATATACTAAGATATCATTTCTCCTCTACTGTATTTATGTAGTTAATATAATCTCAATTAAAATTTTATCAGTGACTATTGTAGATATTGATAAGCTGATCCTAAAATTAGTATGAAAATGTAAAGTACCAAAATAACAGAAATAACCTTGAAAAAGGAAACCAAATTGGGAAGATTTACACTATCTGACTTCCAGATTCATTATCAAGCTACATTCATCAAAGCAGTATGGTGTTGACATCAAGGTAGGCAAATAGATAATTGATCAAAAAAGAGAGTTCAAAAATTGACCCGAATATATGTGTTCATTATGTACTGATTTTCCACAAAGGTGCAAAGCTAATTCAGAAAGGAAAGATAGTGTTTTAACAAATCATGCTGGAAATAATGAATATCTGTTTGCCAAAAAATTGTATTTTTATAAGCCATGCATAAAAATTAACTGAAAATGAAACACTGGTCTAAATATAAAATCTAAAACTACAAAACTTCTTGAATTACACAGGGAAAAAATATGTAACCATGGGTTTGTCAAATAGTTTTAGGAAACTGAATCAATAATTCACTTATAAAAACAAAATAAATTCAACTTCATCAAAATAAACAAATTCTGCTCTTTGAAATGCAATGAAGAGAATAAAGCAAGGAAACATTGTGATAAATTATTTCCAAGTCATATATCTGATAAAGCTTTCACCACAGAATATAAGAAAAAAATGCAAATAAATATATTTTAAAAACGGCCAAAAGATTTGGACAGACACTTGTCCAATGAAATGAAATAAATGGCAAATAAGCACGTGAAAAGATTCTCAGCATCATTTGTTGTTAAAAGAATAAAAATTAAAACCACAACGAAATAAATTATGCAATTACTGAAATGTCTAAAATTGAAAAAAAAAAAGACTGAATATAAGTGATAGAGAAGATGTAGAGCAAGTGAAGTGAAGATGTAGACCAAATTGAAATTCCATACATTGCTAATAGAAATATAAAATGGTATGACCACCTTGGAAAACATCCCAGTAGTTTCTTAACCTGTTGAATATACAGCTACCATATCATCCAGTCATTCCACTCCCATGTATATACATGTGAGACAAAAACTATATATATATATGTCCATCAAAAGTTGAACAATTTGTGAGATATCCACACAATTGAATACTATTAAGTAATATAAAATAAGCAACTAGTATATGGAAAAACATGGACCAATATTAAAATAATTATGCTTAGTGAGAAGCCTAATAGCAAATCCTGTATGAATCTATTAATACAATACTTAAAAATTGATACTAAACTGTTAATATGTCAAAATGTAGATTAGAATGAAGAGTATTTGCCTGTTTAGGTATAACTGCAAATGTGAAGGCAGAATTACAAAGAAGAGAAAGGAAACATTTGTTTAACGATTGGTTTAATTGCTCAATTGGTATATACATATGTCAAAACTTATCAGAATGTACAAAAGGTATATTTTAAAGAAAAGACCAAGAATATATTTTTACATTTCTTTAAAAGCATATGGCTATTAAAAGTATAAATAGGGCCGGGCGCGGTGGCTCAAGCCTGTAATCCCAGCACTTTGGGAGGCCGAGACGGGCGGATCACGAGGTCAAGAGATCGAGACCATCCTGGCCAACATGGTGAAACCCCGTCTCTACTAAAAGTACAAAAAATT